>JABUQX010032395.1:0-17500 GCA_015478945.1 Trachelipus rathkii
GACTAGATCTGCCCTGCGACCAGAGAAGAGAGAGATGAGTGAGGAGAGAGAGTAGAAGAGAGGAGAAGATTCTATCTTCCCAGCAATTTCGAATCCTCGGAAACGCGTCGCAAATTATCCATATCTATATAGTGCTTAGGAACCATTTATAAGCATGAAAGTAATTTAAACTGATCATTTGGAGCTACGTTTCGTCTTGTGATAAGCACCTCCCGCCCCCCTATCCCCTTTTTCAGCCGCCCGCGTAGATGACACTTTGGAAACAGTAGTGGTTAATTTGTGTTTGTGAAGTTGTGGAAGAAAATAGGCTTGAAGGAAAGTGGAATTTAAAATTTAAACTACAGAAATCTTTTACATCTGCCAACGTGTATATATATATATATATAAGCAGTAAGATATATGAGTAATATGCATAGTATTATATTACTATTATAATATTAATATATATACATATAATATATACTATATATATATAATAATATATATACATATATATATATATATATATATATAATATATAGATATATATATATAATAATACAAGAAAAAAATCAATTAATATATAATAATAATAATAAATAATAATAAAAATAAGTTAGACCCCGATTTTGATATCAATATTATGATGTGCTATGTTTCATGTGATGCTTGGCTTTGAATCCACCAGGGACACTATATATATATATAATATATATATAATATATCATATATATATATATATATATATATAATATAGTATATATATATATATATAATATATATATATATATAATATATATATATAATTATACACGACTGTTAGTTTGTTTGTTACCTTTGTTCAAAAGTGAGTTAATAACATTTTATATGGTACTTATTATATATATTAAATATATTTCAAATGATTGTCGAAAAACAAGTTAACATTTGTTATTTATTTTTGGGAGGGGCATTTCTGCTACCCTACCTAATCTTTCCCCCCCCCCAAAAAAAAAAAAAAATCTAGCAGGAACATTCATATATTTTAAATTTAGTTATTATTTTTTTCATTAGTCAATTAAATTAATTATTATATCTATTTTATTATATATATATATATATATATATATATATATTATAATATATATATATATAATAATATATATATATATATATATATATATATATAATATATTATATATATATGCTCGTGATAAGCTTTACACCCATACGTTGTCGGAGTTGAGTTTGGCAGTGTCATCCACGTTGCCTGGACACTGTACCGGAGTGCTCAGTTTGCCAGGGATCTACGTTTTTAAACATAAGATTTTATTCTAATTATTATTATTTATTATTATTATCATTTTAGAAGTAACTTATTTTTTTCATATTGAAAAATTTTTCCTATTATTATTATTATTATTATTTCTTATTACGAAAATTGAAAAATTTAAAATTAGTGTACCAAATTTTTTCTATTTATATTTTATGATTAAAACATATAGTATATATAATATAGATATATATATATAATATATTATTATATATATATAATATATATATATATATACTATATATATATATATATATATATATATTCGTAAATCTTTCTCCTGAACATATTTTGGGGAAAAATAGGTTACCATTTCGAAATGGAGAGGAAAAACAAAATTTACATGCAAAGAAAATAGTATAATAATTTCTCTACAGACATCTTTGAATAGGCCGACTAAGTACAGTAAGTTATTCTAGTTACTTATGTTACGTACGTATATATATATAGTGTAAACTTATTACATGCCAACTAATCTTTATGCTTATTGGTTAAAAAAAAGAAAAAACCTTCTAAAGTGGGAAAAAACAAAATTCTAATAAATATACCTTTTCAGTGAAAGTCCTACTGATAGCCATATATATATATTATATATATATATATAATATATAAATATAGATATATATAGTATTATATATAGTTATAGTATATATATATATATATATATATATATATATATTATATATATCGTTTCCCCTTTCAAACCCTTCTCCCCTCGTTCACTTTTCACAGCGTTTCTCCCCTTTCCCACGTCTGAATATCCCTCGAGTTCCTTCTCCTCCAGTCTCAGAAAGGGACGCTCTTCAATATTTTACTATCTCAGCATATCATAGTATGTATATACTAATATACTATATATATCATTATATACAAGTATTCATATAAATATATATATATATCATAGAATATAACTATAAATATATCATATATAATATATAAATATATATGACTATATATAATATACTTATAGTGTGTGGATGCCAGGCCAAGTGCGTGGTGAGACATGAGAGTTCGTATGAAACGGTGTTGTGTGTCTTCTCTCTCTCGTCTCCTCTACTCTCTCTCTCTTCTCTCTCTCTCTCTCTCTCTCTCTCTCTCGTCTCTCCTCTCATCTTAGTTAAAAGTTTGCGCGATGGTTTGGTTTCAAGATCTGATAAAACTTCAGAAGAAAATAAAGTACTCTGAATTTTTTCCCCGCGTTTTTAGGGGGACTTGAATATTTTGTTTTTAAAAATTTAGAAGAAGAGAGGATGAGAGGGAGAGAGAGAGAGAGAGAGAGACTTGAGAAGAGAAGAGAGAGGAGAGGGAGAGGGTTAGAGGTTTAGAGGTTAGGAAAGGTCGGACGGCGCACACGGACAGACGGGGGTGCGGGTCGTCAGATGACAAGAGGTCGTTTACGTGGATGGAGAAAGAATAACTGAGGTCATTAGGTATCTATCGTCGGCAGAGAGAGAAGAGAGAAGAGAGAGAGATGGAGAGAGCAGAGATCTGGCGAGAATAGCCGTTGGATGTTGGTGGGACGGGTGGGGGGGTTTCTTCGAATTTGGGGGGCATAGAATCGAGAAAGAGGGAGAGCGGGAGGGACAGCTAATTGGGGTCTTAAAGAGGAGGGGGTAGGAGGGATGGGGGAGGCATTTCCTCCGCCCAACTTCATTCTGGTTCTCTCTCTCTATCTCGTTCTCGTCTCTCGTTCTCAAGACTAGTTTGAAAATTGTAATATTCTCTCTCTCTCTCTCTCTCTCTCTCTCTCTCTCTCTCTCTCTCTTCTCTCTCTTCTCTCTCTCTCTCTCTCTCTCCCTCTCCTCTCCTCTCTCTCTCTCTCTCTCTCTCTCTCTCTCTCTCTCTCTCGTCTTGACAAATAATGATTATTTATAATCAGATGATAATGTGTACTGTATGTCTGGAAGGTAAAAAACCCATTGCAACATTTGAACCTATCGGGTGTTTGGTTGGTTGACTGTGTGTGTGTGTGTGTGTGTGAGAGAGAGAGAGAGAGAGAGAGAGAGTGTGTGTGTGTGTGTATGTATGTGTGTGTGTATCGATCAAGAATTGAATGTTTGTAAGTTTCTGGGAACTTTCCTATTATTATTATTATTATTATTATTATTATTATTATTATTATTATTATTATTATTATTATTATTATTATTATTGTTGTTGTTGTTGTTGTTGTTGTTATTTTTGTTGTTTTGTTGTAAGAACTTCCTAGAAGTGAGGGTCTAATTTTAATCTAGTCTTTACAGTCGAAGGAGACACACAAACACACACACACACACACACACATATATATATATATATATATAATAATATTATGATATATATATATAGATATACTATATATAGATATTATATATAATATATATATATATATAATATATATATATATATAACTAATATATATTATTATATATATATACGTGGATTTGTTTTTCCTTTCACACAGCTTGCCGCGACGTACCTTCCGTTTCTTCTCACTCCTCCTCCTCCGTTGTTCCTCCGGTCCTCTCTTCCCTCCTCATAGATCTCCAAAACCTCTTCCCAGACCTCCTTATTCATCCCGGATCGCCCCGTCCCTCGTACGCCCCTTCGCCATCCTTTATATTTCAGGTCCCTAGATTTTTTTGCCTTTTTCTTTCTCTTGGGAAAGAGTCTCCCCTGCTCGGCCCTTAGGTTGTGCTCGTCGAATGGTCGGTCGGCTCATCCCTTCGTTAGTCCTATACCCGCATATATATATATATATATATACTATATATATATATATTGATATATAATATATAATATATATATAGTATATATATAATAGATATCATTCATATATATATATAATATATATATATTATAGTAGATTATATCAGTGAGAGTATGGTGCTGTGTGTGATGATGAAGACTAGATTTGCTGACCTTTCTAAAGATTTTGGTTTATTATAAATAAAAATGTTCCCATCCCACGCCCCTTTTTTTTATTATTTTTTTTTTATTTAAATGCCTATGGGATTTTTTTTAAGCATTTTCGTTTTTTTTGTCTTAAAGAATAGGAAGGAATTTGGGGGCTTTAACGAATGTTTTAAAAAATTCTTGTAAGTTTTATATAATATAAGTATATATATATAGGTATATATATATATATAATATATATAATATATAATAGTATACTATATATATATATATATATATATATATACTAATATATATATATATATATATTGCAAGCATTAAAAGATCAAGCTATAAACCATTTTTATAGTTTTACAGTTATCAGTTTTTAATTTCTACCTGTAAAACTTTTTTTTTTCCCCATCCACGCCTTGGCATCATCTATCCCTCAAAATTCGACCCACCCCATCTCTGCCCCTAGACTATTTACTATACGAGTAGAGAAATCTTGAAAATTTGTACTCCCGAACCCAATATAGATTTATATTTTCACCTTTTGAGTGATATATATTTTTTGAAACCACGTGGGGTTTACACACCTAACTCACGCACACAAACATACAAGCAAAGACACCCTCATGCACGCACAGACACACCTCACATACACACACAATAAAAGTATCACATTGGGATCCACTAGTTTCAGAAATTTGAATCAGTCATCTACATCAAAATGTTGGTCATATAAAGAAATCTTCCTCTTGATATATATATATATATATATATATATATATATATATCCATATATGTGTAGATATATATTATATATATAATAACATATATAATATATATATATAATATATATATAATATATATATATATATATATATACTACCATATATGTAAAGGTTACCATAAAGGAAGGAAAAACTATAGACTTTAGAGAAAAGTTTATTTAGAAGAAAAGTTTACTATATATATGTAGAACATGAAAAGCAATGTATTTAATTTTTTTTTTTTTTTTTTTTAATATTTATATTAATTACATAAAGGGACGCATGCTTTGTCGTGGTACCTTTTAGAATCGTGAAACATTTTTTAATGGTTTGCGAGTTCTAATTTATTTTTTATTTTTTTAAAACTAATGGAACCCACAGGTATACCGCACCGATGGGCAGGAGTTCGGGCGCGTCTCTCGGGCCTTCCGGGAACGACAGTTGTAGGGGACTATTTCCCCCCTCCGGGGAGGTCTCCGGAACCCCCGCTCTTTGGTATTGGGTGTCGCGCGGGGTTCCTCCGCCCCTCCCTACGGGGTATGGAAAACGTCCCCCCCTCTGTTCCCGTCGGCTCGAGCCCCTACTTGCCGTGTAAATACTGATATATATAAAGTTTTTTACACGGCCAAGTAGGGGGCTCGAGCCGAACGGGGAACAGAGGGAGGGGACGTTTTTCCCATACCCCGTAGGAGGGGCGGAAGGAACCCCGCGACACCCAAAATACCAAAGAGCGGGGGGTTCCGGAGACCCTCCCCGAGGGGGGAAATAGTCCAACCCTTTCGTTCCCCCGAAGGCCGAGAGACCCCGACTCTGCCATCGGTGCGTTATACCCTTGGGGAACCCATAGTTTAAAAAAAAAAAAAATAAATATAAACTCGCAAACCATTAAAAAATGTTGCACGATCTAAAAAGTACCACGACAAAACATGCGTCTCTAAAGTATTAGATAAAAAATGAAAAAAAAAAAAAAAAAAAAAAATAAAATACACTGCTTTATGTTCTACATATATATAGTAAACTTTCTTCTAAATAAACTTTCCTCAAAAGTCCATAGTTTTTTCTTCCTTTATGGTAACCTTCACCCATATATATATATATAAAGTATATATATATTATATAATATATATATATAATATATTATAAATATATATATATATATATATATATATATATATATATATAATATATAGTATATAGTATATATATATATATATATATATATATGGTATTTTCATTTTCTTGTCTCATGGGTCTTTGTTATAAATGAATTTATTAGTTTTTGCCGCTTATGTATGTTAACATTTTCTTATCATTTTAAAAAAGCATTTTTAAGCTTTTGCTCAAATTTGGCATTTTTAAGCATTTTCTTGCTAGATTTGGCATTTTTAAAGCTTTGCAAGATTTGGCATTTTTAAGCATTTTCTTGTTAGATTTGGCATTTTAAGCATTAGATTGGGATTTTTAAGACAGTTTTCTTGTTAGATTTGGCATTTTAAAGCATTTTCTTGCTAGATTTAGCATTAAGCATTTTATTGCTAGATTTGGCATTTTTTTTTTAATTTAACCTTTTTTCTTGTTGGCAGATTAGATTTTGTTAGGTTACCTTAACAAGAAACGATAAAAAAAAAGTTAAATCTTGCATTTTCGAGAAAAGAAAATTTAAATAATCTATATCCTATTAATTTTAAACTTGCCAAAAAATCTTCCCGGTTCGTGTCAATTTGTTGAATGATGTGGAGCACCATATTTTTGTCACTACGATCCTTTCGCCATTAACGTTTAAATAATAAATAAATATTAAAAATTGTATGCAATTTTGTATTATTATTATTATTATTATTATTATTATTATTATTATTATTATTATTATTATTATTATTATTATTATTATTATTATTATTATTATTATTATTATTATTATTGGTCACATTTTGATTTCCTATATCCGATTAAATATTGTCCTGTTTCACCATCACAAATGTCGGGCAGTTCTTCCGCCGGGAAAACCACGGGCGAACGATAGCGAGCGCAGCGAGCGAAGGGAGCCCACCGGCATGGTGGTCTGCCCTGTTTCATCTTGGCGAACGTAGCGAGCGTAGCGAGCGGAGTGAGCCTTTCCGCCAATGCGCGAGCGTAGCGAGCGGAGTGAGCCTTGCCGCCAATGCGCGAGCGTAGCGAGCGGGGTGAGCCTTGCCACCAATGCGCGAGCGCAGCGAGTGCTCAATGGACAAGCTTGCTCCGTTAGGAGCAAGAGATGCGTAGCATCGTTGCTTGTTTAAAATGAAAATCAAACGAATAAATCATAAAATATCCTAAATTAGGTTATTTTACTCTAGTTTATTAGTAAGATAATTCTTTGCAGCAGGCCTATCAAATCGTCAATAAGTTAAGGAGCTTCAAGAAATTTTTTTTTTTTTTTTTCGCCACCTCGGATTTTATTTATCAGTAGAATTGTATTAAGAAAATTAAATGAAATTTTTTTGGTCCATTTCCTTTTCATGTGCCCAATCGAAATCTTTAAAAATGGATTTAAGAAGTTTTTTTTTTTAAATGATTTTCAGTAAATTAAAAGTTTTTTTTTTAAATGCTAAATTTGGCATTACATTATCATTTTACTCCTGATAACCTACCCTTCCAAATTTAACAAATGCTAAATGTAGCAGGAAAAAATGCCAAAAAATGTTAATTTACTATTTTTTTCAGATTTTTTTTTATTGAAGATCAATTTAAATATAATTTAAACAAATAAAATAAAAATTCATTTTTAACAGACATTTCACTGGCAACGTGAAACGGAAAAGGGCCAGCAGCTTTATTCCAGAGTCATATATATAATATATATATATAATATATATATATATATATATATTATATATATATAATATTCATATATTTATAGATCTTCCATATACTATATATATATATATAAAGTTTTCAATATGTTTCTTATCTAAAGTTTATACTACCAAATCAGGAACCTAAAATATTTAAAAATAATATAATAATAATAATAATTTTAGAAATTAAAAAATAAATTGAAAATAATAATGATAATGCTAATAATGGAAATACTAATATTGAAAATATTAATATTACTAATAATAATAATAATAATAAAGTAGCTAATTATTAAATATAATAATAATAATATCAATACTACTACTACTACTAATAGTAATAATAGTAATAAAAATAAATAATAATAATAATAAGTGGTTTTGAAAGAATTAAAATAACTTATGTATGTGACTAAAGCTTGCATAATAATAATAATAATAATAATAATAATAATAATAATAATAATAATAATAATAATAATAATAATAATAATGCCCTTATAAGTTTCATGGTGCAGATAAATGTTTTTGTAAGATTTTTTTTTCATATAGCGTTATTATAGGATGCTAACAATAAATTTCATTGTAAATAAACAAGATGAAAAAATTTTAAATAAAAAAATGAGTAATTATTTAATAATATCGTAACTTTTTACGAATCTTACTTTTGGCAGCGCCCGAGACACAGCGACGTCTCGGGATATTTTCTGAAGTGAAAAAAACTTAACCGTAAACAACAGAAACAGTGTCACGGTAAAGTTGATTCATGTAGGTTAGGTCGAAATTTACTGCATCGTCGATCAATATAGGTTATGTCGAGTTTTACTGCATCGTCGATCCATATAGATTAGGTTGCGGTTTACTTTCTGCCCTCTAAGTTCAGGTTATGACATGTTTTGTTATGCATATACAAAATCTATATATGAAAACAAAACCCAATACGGAATTTATTTTTTACTCTTAACTTTAATTCTTTCACTCGGTAGCTCTAAAAACCGTTTTCTTTCTCATTCAAAATCAACTTTTTAGCTTACTTTATCAATTAATTTTTAATAGTTTCATATTTCGTATGTTTCTTGTTCACATCTTAATTAATTGCTAGTAATATACTAGTAATATGATGTGGCGTCTGGGGCAGGAGGCTGCTAGCCCCACTGAGGAATCCTAAGCAGCCTCCGGGAAGAAACGCCACTTCATCGTGACAATGCTCACTCACTTCAACATCAAAAATTCATCTATTATTGAAGGTGGTTTTGAGACTTCACCTTACCCCTTCAAATTGGTGACCCCAGAGTGACACGTGCCACTGTTGTGGCACACGAACACCAACAAGCAAACCATGCCACAATCGTTCAACGCGGCATTACATCAAATTAAGTTTCTTCTGCTGGGCGCTACTCTGTTCGGCTATCCTGTGCCGCCTGTACCGTTCAAGCTTCTGCAGGTGCGGACCAACTGCCAGTAAGAATACAGAGTGGTCGAAGCCTTCTCAGTGACCTTAATGTGCGCACACCTAGCTCTCACCTGACAGCTGACCCGACATCATTTCAGGACCGGAGAGCGGAGTGTGCTCGCGGCATTGTCACTGGGGGGAGTCCTGTGGCGTCTGGGGCAGGAGGCTGCTAGCCCCACTGAGGAATCCTAAGCAGCCTCCGGGAAGAAACGCCACTTTATCGTGACAATGCTCACTCTCTTCAACATCCAAGATTCATCTATTATTGAAGGTGGTTATTCACGGCCAGAATTTAACACCTTCAATGAAAAAAAGTAATAAAAAAAAAAAAAAAAAACTTATCTGCACCATGAAACTTATAAGGTATAATAATAATAATAATAAATAATAATAATAATAATAATAATAATAATAATAATAATAATAATAATAATAATAAGTGGTTTTGTAAGACTTAAAATAACATGTATGATGTATCTGACTAAAGCTTACCTCCTTACAGCTTCAAGTATATACTAAGAATGAAGAATCCTTAGATATATAGATCTTACGAGTAAGGCTGTCCTCTGAGCTCTCTAATCAAGGATAGGTGATATGTGGTGTTTGAGAAAAACAAAATATAGATATGCTTTTAACGAATAGTTAAATAGTGTATATCTTGATGTCCTGAAATTCTGACTTACGTGGATGAATTATTGTCAACATTATCCTGATAAGTAAGATTATCTTATGGGATTTATCGGTCTGAAGATTGTCTTGTCTCATATCTGTTTTAGGCTGATATTTATCAAATGTGAGGTATTTGCGAAACAAAGATTTTTAAGCAAATGAAAGAAATTAAAGAGGGTGATTAATGATATGTATTTCACAGGGAGAGAAAGAGAGGGAGGGGTCGAAGTAGCGTTTTAAACAGATAATCTATTTTATCTGTATCACAAAATGAAATTTTGTGATTATAATGACTAGTCAATATATATAATATATATATATATTATATATATATAATATATAATATATATATATATATATATATATATATATAATTTACTATATATATAAAAGTTGTATGTTTGAGGGTGTAAAGTTTTATTATTATTCACTCATGATTTAGATAATATAATATGATACTATATAATATATTATATATACTATATATATAATATATTATAAGTATATATATATATATATATATACTATACTATATAGTATTATATATATATATATACATATATAATATATATAATATATATATATATATATATATATATATATAATTTTTATAATAAACATCGTACAGAAGTTAATTTTTTCATCAGTGTAAAATTTTATCCGAACACGCAAGCATATATTAGTTATATATATATATATAATATATATATATCATATACTATATATATATATACTATAATGTATATATATATATATATATTATATATATATATATATATATAATATACTAAATAGTATATATATATATATAGTATACTTATATAATATATAATACTTATATATACTATATATATATATATGGTGTATGGAGTTTGGTAATTGTTCTCTCAATGTTATCAATGGAAAATAGGTAGGCTTTCCTTGCTTTAAAATACCTGCGTACTATATTTGTATGCGTTTAGACGATCAGCTGATGAATGGGAGTAGGAAGACACATTTGGAAGGAAACAACTTGGGTTGAAACATTATGGCAAAAAGAGAGAGAGAGAGGAGAGAGAGAGAGAGAGAGAGAGAGAGAGAGAGAGACAGATGAGAGATGAGAGAGAGAGAGAGAGAGAGAGAGAGTCTTGACAACTTATCTAAACTTGATAACACGTTGAGAGAGAAAGAGAAGGTGGGGGGGGGAGGAGGAGAGAGGAAATTATAATATGCCAAAGCATGTTACATCATGAATGAGTCTGGCTTACGGAAGCTTTGTAAATAAAAAAAAATCGTATACACATAAATATATCGAAGTAAAATAAAAAAAAAAGGCAAAGAAGGCTGGGTGTTTTTTTATTATTATTATTTTAAACTTGAAATCTCTTAAGAAAATTCTCTTTAAAAATAATATTTTGAGCTTCTCTATAAAAAGAGAGAGAGAGACGGGAGAGATCTTCTAGGAGGAGAAATTGGCAAAACCAGCAAGAGAACCGACCAATCCCGAGATCCGACCAGCCCTCACAGTCGTTGTGCAGCTGCGAAAGAAACTGCTGCGAAAGAGGGAAGTGACAGAGAAGAGAAAGAAAATTCTCTCATTTTCTCCATCTCCCCCTCCCTCCTTTTATATATTTCTCAGTTACGTGGCCTCGCTGGAGCCGCTCTTTTTTAATATATATACATATATATGTGTGTGTTCGTGTGCGCGCATGTGTGTATGTATATATATTTTTCACATTGTATATAACCCAAACTATTTTCGTCCTTATATCAACGCAATTTTAGGTCGAAGAGCGGGATGCGGATCGTTTATAGTTGAACGAGCGTCGCATTCGACTATCGACTCTTTGTGGAGCGTTTTCTAGGGTTCCCGACCTACTCTCTCCCTCGCCAAAGGGACGTAAAATACGCATAACTGGATCTAACGTCCCAGTTCCATTAAGACTATTTTTCTTTGCAGTTAAATCTACGCTCAGCCACCGTTCTCCCTCCCTTTTTTATAGATACATTTTTTCGTTCTCAGCGTTCGTAGAGTCGATTTTACTTCGCTCTCGCAATCGCTTGAGGCGTTTTACCAGCTCGAGCTTCGCAGTTTTGGCTCTTAACTGCACTGAGCGGAAGACTCATTCTCGCTCGCTATGTTTGTCGCTGATGCCTTTTACGTTTTAATGAAACAATACGTCAGAAAGGCGAAAGCGAATTTTGGACCTTATAGGTCCGCCATTAGAGTCGAAAAGAGAATGAAATATTACTGACTGTTTCTACGTGGGTCGGACAAAGCTGGTTTGGAAACAGGCCAAAAAAACCCTTATTTCTCAACTTAGTAAGATGTATTTAGAATATTTAGAATTTACAATATTTATAACGAAATAAACACACTAGGACAACAAGCACACATTGTGCCAAAACTATAGTAACATTATAAATGTATATTTTATCAACATTAGTACTATTTAACTCCATAACAAAAGTTTAGTAGTCTGCAAGTTAAGTTTGGTTACACGAGACAGCCAAATTTCCAAACCTAGGTCTATCTTAAAACTAACATTAAATAACTATTTTTTCGGTCGAAAATAAAAAATATATATATATATATTTTATACGCGTTTCACCTAAATAAATTTATTTGAAAACGGGAGCAACTTTTTGGCGGGATTTTGAAAGCTTTGATAATAATAATCAACTATCTCTCTATGCATTATAGATAACGTAACATCGAACCTCAATTTTGGTCTGTTGGTCTGTTAGTAAAGATCGCATGATGAAAAGCCCGCCATACTTAAAAAACGTTTTTATTTACGTGGTCGCTATGACAACCTTTGATTTAGCAATTTGGAAGAAATATTGTTGAACAGGTTCATTATTTCCATACCTGCTATAGTTTTCGCGCACATCTAAAGTTAATAATAATAATAATAATAATAATAATAATAATAATAATAATAATAATAATGTAATAATTAGAAGTATATATATATATATAATATATATATATATATATATTATATATCATATATATATAAATATATAATATATATATATATCTATACATTACAATCATATATAATATATATATATATATATATATATTATATAATATATATATACTATATATTATATACTATAGATATATATGTGTGTGTGTGTGTGTGTGTGTGTGTGTGCAAGATGAACAAGAAATGTCTTTTTAGAAAGTAATGAAGGGTGCATTTGTGTATAGTTGGAAAGGGGGGCTAAGACTTATGTATGTAGTTGTAGGTTTATATATTTTTGTTTAACAAAAAACACATCCTACGTTTTAATTTTGAATTTTTAGTATAGGCACTTTAGAAAGATTGTAGAACAAATCCTATTCCAGCTATAATTAACTAGTTCAACTTTACTTAATATATACTTGAAAAGGTGGGCTAAAAAAGTTGAATCAAAATAAACAGTCACAACATTGGCAATAATAATAATAATAATGAAATGAACTAGTATAGAGATAGAAATTATTATACCTTTTCACTATATTACCGACAGTTGATAGACATAGAAGAAAATTATTATACCTTTTCCAATATTAGTGGAAGTGGAAACCTTGGGAGAGAAAGTGAGCTGTTCCTCCTACCAACTCGCTAGTCAAGAGTTAGTATTAACAGCTCAACGCATACACATACTAGTATTAACTAGCATGTAATATCTTCAAGTATTAACAGTTAGTATACACACATACAAGTATTAACAATTAGCACATACACAAATGAGTTTTTTATTATTATTATTATTATTATTATTATTATTATTATTATTTATTATTATTATTTTATTATTATTATCATATATGATGCGATATATATATATTAAATATATTATAATATAATATACTATATATATATAAATACTATATATATATATATATACTATACTTATATATACTTATATATATATAGTTCTGTATTGTGGTTTTCTTATTTTGTATAAAAAAATTTGGGACGGTAATAATTATACAAAACGATCTTGATTTATATGAAACTTGTATGGAATGTTTGAAATGAGCTGGAATGAAAAAAAGGTGTGGGAGAGAGAGAAAAATGGCATTGAAAAAAGTTATGCAGTCTCAATGTCATATTTATAACATGCAAAATATTTAAAAAAAAATTTGAAGGTACGAATGCATGGCACACAAACTTTTGTCTACGGGGGAGCTCCGCCACCCCATACGTACCACCCGTGATTGGTGGGGAAATAAAAAATATTTCTTCAGCACCATACTTCTATGTAATAAATAAAGCATCTGGCACAAGATTTAATTTTATATGTTATTAAAATCAAATTGGATGATTTTATAACTTTTGAGGGTCATTTTTCGTTTTTTTTTTTTTTTTGTTTTTTTTTTCGGTTTTTTTTTTGGTTTTTTTTTTTTTTTTTTTTTTTTTTTTTTTTTTTTTTTTTTTTTTTTTTTTTTTTTTCGTTTCGCTTTCGTTTCGTTCACAGCTCTATTTTATATATTTCATGTTTCATGTAAAATTCCTAGATTGTGTTGTTTAAGTAACATGGACCAAAATGTTTATTTTTTATGTGCTAAAACCAAAAAGTTTTTTGTTATATTAGTTAAGTAACACTAGTATTCGCATTAAAATTATTTCACTAAGTAAATTAATAAGAGTTTGCAAGACAAAATAGAACTGTAAAGATTTAGAATCACCGTACATTAGCTAAAATAATGAATTTTAAAACTATTTGTATATAATAAAAGTTAAATGAAATCAAAATAGAAAAATAATGAATTTTATTTAAAACAAAAACAAAAAAATAAAGTAAAAATAAAAAAAGTTAGATAAAACTTTTTGTTGGTCAAATTTAAAAATTTTTTTATTTTTTTTTTGAAATTTCTATAATCTGAGCAAATATATACAGACATTAGTATATACTTGGACATACTTTCCTACCATCCTAACACTAACAGAATCTACGTTATCTGGAAAAGCTACCAATGTGGCAAAAAAAAAAAAAAAAAAAAAAAAAAAAAAAAAAAATTCTCGGGAGCTTTTAGTTAATTCGAGTGGAGCTTGATTGGATTCACGATTTTTTAGTTAATTTCGAGTGTGGTGTGAATGCAGAACCCTAAAACTTTTTTTTCTTTTTTTTCCTTCGCAGTTCACCACCCATTGTGTCAAAAGTTCTGTTTCTTTCCTTAATACTTTTAAATATGTTTCCTGATTATTTGACTTTTAATCATTTTAAAAAACATCTCTTTTCCAAACTTGAAAACTGTATCAAAACCTTCCACATTTTCTGTTAGTCCCAATCTAACTCCATTTTTCCTGATGCACAGACCTCCCACCATTATGAGATATATATATATATATATATATATATATATATTATTATTTATATAGTTTGTTTACTAATCATTAGTATATACCTTACATATAATCCATTAAACGCATAGACGTATATATATACTCTATCATATAGTACTCTTGCTACTTAGATGTATTACCTTACTATCTACATATATATACTACGCTTATATATAGATATAGAATATATATGATATATATATATATAGTATATAAATACTATAGTACACGTGTTTTTTTTTAGTATGGTTTGTTTAAATTTACTTTAAAAAAAAAAAAATTATGCCATCTAGATAGAAAATTTGAAACATTATTACTTAACAGTAAATAATGTGCCCGATTAATATTTTAGTTATACTAGTAAATTTAGGTAATATTTTCTCATGAGAATGTGAAATTTATATTTGTTTTCACGATAAAAGTTTAAATGATGCATAAAAGGGAGGTAAAATTAAAAAAAAAATAATGAGAATTTTTTTCCACGTATTTTCAGACCGTTTTGCGAATTCTATTTCAACCAATTTAATTTCGATCTGAAGAGTTGCCAATTACTAACCAAATCGAAGCTGCTATTCCTTAACTTCCATACCTAACGTAATTCAATCTGACCTAACCTAACCTAGGCTAACTGGAGTAGAAAACGATGCTAATCAGGTATGGATCAAGGCTAACTGGAGCAGCAGTGACGTAATCACTCTCCCTACCCCTCACAATATGATTGGAAAATTCCCCTTCTTATGAAGGCAAAATATATTCTTCCGCGTTATGTTGTAAGAGTTTTTAAAGACAGTAGGCACATAAACTACAGTAGCTCCGAAAATTTTCAATTTAGGGGTTCATAAAGTTTTGAGTGTTTTGACCCATAAAGCCTCGTCACCCTACTATTACTTAATCACACATAGATATATCACACATAGTTATATATATATATACTATAGTACTATACTTATATATATATATATATATATATATATATAGTATTAACTATCTACAATATATATAATATATATATATAATTATATAATATTTAATTATATATATTATTACCTATATATACTACTAATAGGGTATGGGGACCTTTATCCCGTCTAAACTGTTACCACTCAATATCTTTGTTGTTACAAATACGAGTTTAATCGGACTTTTTAGATGGTTTATTTAGTGTTAAACTTAATTTCTAAGATGTTTTATGAAACAAAAATGCTTACATTTTAGTATTTTATAAACATTTTCCTCCTAAGCTAACCTTACCGAAACTTAACCTAACCTAGCTTAATCTTACCTAACCTGACCAAAAAAAATGAAAAAAATGTATTCCTTGTCAGAACTGAACTTTTCTTGTTTTTTTATGAAATTAATATGAAATATTTGGATGTAAAAAAAAAACAAAAAAAAATAAAAAAAAAAAAAAAAAATTCTAACATTGTCTCTTGGGAGACTCACGAAACCCCACTGGATAGGCCTTTATCAATTATACCTCCCCATTCCAATTTTCATGAAACCTAAATGAAATGTTTGAATTGAAGCTGTAAGAAGAATAACCTGGAAATGAATCTGAAAAGAGTTATGATGTCCCCTAATTTGATATTTATAAAATGTTAAATTAAATCAAATGCCAGATTATTACTTTATTTTTTGTTTGTAAGCTTCTGGGGTTGAAGAAATGTTATTTACGCACTACTCACGGGCCGGCGGTACACCCCGTAGACATGCTCGTGTGCCACGCATTTATAATTTTTTTCCATTGTCTAAAGTTCATTTCAAACCTTTGCCAAAAAATTTCATAAAAATTCAACATGAAAACTTTGATTAACAAATTTAATAAAAATCCACCAAAATCCACAAAATGCTAAATCCAGCATTAACATTTTTTGTATTGAAAGTAATATCAATACAATTTAAACATGAATAAAACCATAAACAAAAATCCAATTAAACTCCTTTTAAACGCGGATACAAGTGGGAAATATAAAAAGGAAAAGTTATTCTAATGAAACCCGTGGTAGAGTGGATAACGCGTAGCGTTGTATATTAGAGGTATCTAGATCGAATCGGTTTCTGTCTTTTAAGGGGGTTTGCGTCGAATGCTATTCATGCTCCTCCCACAAGATGTTGTGCTGGGCTTAACCCAAAACTGTTGATTCAAACTTCAAAGATGCCTTTTTCCTAGGAAAGACCCCACCCCCCCGCCACACGATCCTAACTAGTATATATATATATATATATATATATATATATATATTATTATATATATAATATATATATAATATACTATA
>JABUQX010032395.1:22500-42500 GCA_015478945.1 Trachelipus rathkii
GCAGAAACTATTATGGAAATGACCTTAACTACGTCCTCCTCTTTTGATGAGAGCGAAATTACTCGCCTTCAGAACGAGGACAATGAGGAAGATACTCTTCTTGTTAGTGATACTGAGGAGGACGAAGATGCTCTTAACGAGGGCGAAGAAGATGAAACAAATTTTATCGACGATGAGGAAGATAAGGATTCTGGTTTCATTGATGGAAATTCAATCGATAATTCTTCTGACGATGATTGCGACACCAAGGGGGATAGTTCGTTCTTATCTTCGTCATCCACATCCTCACAAAATAGTAATACTCCCCTTTCTACTGAACTTTCAGTTTCTTTATCTACTTCAAAATCTCTACAATTATCTGTAGAAGATACTGTTGTGGAAACCGATTTTCAAGTATCTCTTGCAAAGGTTTTACCTTCATCTTCAAGTCAGTTGCCCACCGTATGTACGACATCTATATCAACATCATCGTGTTCTCCAATAACAAGCAGTTGTAATAGTAGTATTAACCACAGTAGCGTTACGACCGTTAGTACAAACGATGATATTAAGTCTTCTTCTATCTCTTTGCCAGGAGATTCTGCTTTTACAACAGTAACAGCCGCCCAAACTAACCTTGTCGTAACTACAAACTCTTATCAAGGCTCTGTTTCCTCGCCATCATATGATCCTCATAATTCCTATCAGTCAGCATTTGTGTCCGAGCTTTATCAGAGTCGCTCGTGTACACCTCCTTGGAGTTGTACCTTTTATGATGGTTCACAACCAACAACGACTAATAAATACATGGAGATTACTCCTAATCGATCTGGTATAGCAGGAGCTGTAGTAGGAACACAAGGGCAACAGTCCATTCAGTGTGACGAGAACGGAAAATCCTACTTGGAGCTTGGTAGCGCCGCTCCTTTCACAAACAGTTACTCTAATGAATGTGGTAATTTTACGACCTCCCCTTCCACCTATAACGGGAATTCTTATTCACAAACATTTAATGGAGGAACTCCACCTTACCCCCCTGGTAATGGTTATTTTAACAATAGACAAAATTTCTGTCCAAGTTCACCCTACGGCTATCAAACTTCGGAATCTTATGGGAATAGTAACTATGAAGGAGAAAGTGGTGGTTCTTATGGTTATGTTAATGCTTGTTATCCTCATAATGGAAGCAGAATAGTAGGAGCTCCAAATAGACTTCAGCAGCAACGTTGTAGCTCATGTGATCCCACGCGGACCTCTCCTAGACCCGCCTGTTATTCTCAACAGCGACTTTCTGTACTAAATCTGTCCATGTTCAAATTGAATCGGTTTAGTAGATTTCCTGAGCCAAGTTTACATCGTTCTGTCTTAATTTGTAATACTTTGAGACACATTGAACGAGAAATGGAAGCAGAAGGACTCAACATGGGTGCCATTATAGCACATTCTCATACATATGGAACGCATGGCCCTCACCCTGGAATGCCACCTCCCACTGGGGTTGGATGTCCTCCCGATACCTTACCGTCCATGCCTTCGTCAAATACGTCTGGAGAAGGACCACTTCCCTCAATCCATTCTCCCCTTATTGGACCACCTTTGCATCCACTTTCGCACCCTGCGACCCCCTCACCGTCCACAGCGTTATATAGTTGTGAGTCACCTTCAGGCTATTCTCATGTTTCTTCGTATCTTCATGACTCCCGTGATTCCCCAATGCCCTTCGATTCATCAAGAGAATCTACTTCCTTGAGACCTTTCACACCTTCGATAGCAGGGGAACGACAAACCTTACTATCCCCTTCCGAATCTATAGCAGCATCACCCCAAGAGGAAGACACGGAATCCATGCCCTCACAAAGGTTATGTGAGGATCGAACAGAAGGAGGAGGCATTAATTGGTGTTCTGTACTTAGTCTATCGTCTCAAACCGACCTCGATTCTTTAAATAATAATGAGTGCAATGAGTGGAATAATGAGGGAGAAACTTCTCCTACGACTCTCACAACTCTAACAAGCAGAACGTCGAGTTCTTTACTCTCGGCACCTGCTGGATGTAGTACTCCACTTCATTACTCCACGGAAAATGAGGATGAAAGTAGCACACCCAACTGGAAACTCCCATCTCTTAGTGCTGACGATGTTCTCAAATCTTTTCCTGAACCTCCACGTCGCCCAGAAGAAGACTTAGATTCAATAATTAAAGTACTGGTTGGGTCCTAGCAGGGTAGGACAATATAGACAAAAGTTTTTACATTTTGAAGGTATTGATGAAGGATGAAGAGAAAAGTTGTATCAACTTGTCTTGCTCAAAAAAAAGGATTAGGCAAAAAAGACTTTTGTCCCACAGGCCTAACCCAACCGTCGTCCCAAAGCCAAATATATAAGTGACAGCTTTTCAAACCTGTCCTTCAAAGACACTTTCACGTACCTGCAACTTATGAATATATATAGATATATAGATAATATAGATTATATTATTATATAATATATATATAAATATATATATATATAATCAAACATATATATATATAATTATTAATATATATATATATATTATATATATATATATATATATATTATATAAATTTTTGCACAAGATAATTTTTATTTTTTATTTTTAAAGACATATTGGTATTGTTGGTGCTTTTATTATTATTATTATTATATTATTATTATTATTATATTATTATTATTTTTATTATTATTATATTATTATTTTATTATTATTATTATTATTATTATTATTTTATTATTTTCGCAACTAAAAATTTGGTTGTTTTCTTGTTCTTAATTTATCATATAAAAAAAATACTTATTTTGACCTATTATTATTATTATTATTATTATTATTTTATTTTATTATTATTATTATTATTATTATTATATATAATTATAAATATTTACAAATTTTACAAATTTTCTTGAAAGTTATGGTCTCATTTAAAATCTTCTCTTCTCAAAAATTGATTATTATTCATTATTAATTTATTATTATTATTATTATTATTTATTATTTATTTATTATATTATCATCATTATTTATTAATTATTAATATTATTATTATTAACTGGAAATTCTAGTCATTAAAATGAGAGAGAATTCTTTCAAATACACAACAAACCCTTAAAAAGAATTATTATTATTATTAAAATTATTATATTATTATTATTATTATTATTATTATTATTAGATTCATATTTTTATTGTTAACAGTAAATATAATTATTTAAATTATTTATCAATTATTATTAATTATTTTTATTAATTATTTATCAATTATATTAATTTATCAAAATTATTATTATTATTATATTGTTATTATTATTATTATATTATTATTATTATTATTATTGAGATGGACAGGTTTTGGCATAAATTTAAACTTCTTTTTGTGATAAACTTCTAACTTAAAATGGAGGTTGTTTAAATTTTTGTGTTGTGTCTTGCTAAAAGTGTCACTGAGCATGGGAAGGAAATGTATTAAATTATAAAAGTTTGTAATAATTGTAAAGAAAGTATTTCTTTTTTGCCAAAATATTGTCTTATTATTATTATATTAATTATATTATTATTTTAAATATTATATTAAGTAATAGTTACTATGTCTTTAAAGATCCTTAATCTTTACACCAGACGGAAATATACTATATAATGAGAGGAATTGTGATGCTGTTTAGTATATATATCATATATTATTATAAATATATATATAGTAAATGTACAATATATATAGCTTGTGTATTTGATCGAATTACTGCTTTTATATAAAGGAAATATATATATAAAAAGATGTATATATATATATATAATCAATTTATGATTTATTTTTATTAAACAAGAAAAATCAATGTAAATTGAAATTAAGAACCTATAAACAACAAAAACAAAATTGTCATCAACAAATACGATACAAGCAAATAATTCCAGTATATAATGGATAATATAATATATATATATATATATTATATATATATATATAATATTTTGTATATATATTAATATATATAATATAATATATCATATATATCTATATTCATATATATATTATACTATTATATATATATTGTGCAAATGAATTCCCCGCCAGAAATGTTTTTTAAATTGAAATCATTTTAAAATTTTATTTTGGTAATGTCAGATTACTCTAGATCATGTGAATCCATGATGCGAAGTAGTGGTTACTTTGTGTGAATGTCATATATGTTTATATGTGGCATTTTCGATGGATGAAAACGAAAATTTCTTTTGTGATAAATTTATACAAATGTTTGAAAAAATTTGAAAGTTGATGAACTTTTTTAAAGAAATTGCCGGTAGTGTGAATGTTATCTTTTGTCATTTGGACCACTGCTAACTTCATGCTATCTTTTAAAAGTCGCGTTTAAGAGAACTGTTTTAAACTCATCTTGTGACCATTTGAAAATAGTCTTGTGTTTGCTTCTAGAGTGAATGTGTTTCTTTATTTTGATTTTTCTCTACTCTAAGCTCACAGGAGAGCAATAACAGATCTTTCAAAAACTAGTTGTGATACACTTGTATAAAGAGAAAGAATTGTGATAATTTCTCTGTATTGCCCTTAAACAAATTGTAAACATTTTCTTTTTGTTATTATTTAATGACTTTATCGATTTTTTTTTCTAAATTATGAAAGTTCTTGATTGTTATCGGAATATTTCTTTTTTTTTTTGGTAAGTTTACTATACTAGAAGTTTATTAGAAGATACTCATTACTACTCATCTTATGTAATTGGTAGGAATAGAATGTTATTTGGAAGGTTTTACCCAGTGAGGTCTTGAAGACATTTTAAAGGTTTGTGGTCTTGTTTTTCCGTTGCAAAAAACCTCTTTCCATAAAAAAGGTTTCTTATATTTAAATGTAATCCAAAAAACTTTTATTTTAAGAGCTCACAAAGTTAATTATTAAAATGTTTTAACCAGATTTTTTATACCTAAAGTTTTTAGTAAAAATTTTTAAAAGTTTTTTATTAATGGATTCAATGATCACATTCCTTGTTTTTGTAGGCCTCGTACATACTGTGATTCCGTATTTTAATGAAATTAAAAAGAACCAATGTCTTTTAAAGGTAATGATTGTACATTTTAACTACCAAATGTGTATAACGGATTATGCTGTAAACGAATTTTTTTATTAGCGAAATTGTATGAACTTATTTTTAATTAGTTTGGGGGGGATAAAAAACAAAAACAAAAATTTTTTTTTTTGGAAATAAGGATTGAAACAATTGAAAATATTTTTTCCACCAGATATTTTCCTCACATTATCCTAGTATCATGTTTTAGCATTATTTTGGTTTTAAAAGATTTTAGTTAATCTTTCTCATAAAATAAATTGGTTAAAAATATGTTCATATTATTTCTGATATTTAAAAACAAAAACTAAATTTTTTTATCTGGATACCGTTCTTGTTTTGATTGGAAATAGCCAAAGATATACAATACTTTCGATATTAGCAATCATATATTTAAGATAAAAAGTAATATAATAATGTAGGAAGAATCCGTAGAGAAATCCTAAATCTTTATTACAAAGAGTATTTTATATAAATTTTGTGTATATATTTATTATTGAATCCTGTAGATATTTGTATCATAAAAGCAATAAAGCCCGTGTTGTTGGATTTGGTTTAATTTTTTCACCTTTTAGCATAGCTCCCCTTCAGTAATTACCCCTTTTTTTTAGTATATATATCATAATAATAAATTTATATAATATATTTATATATATATATATATATATATATATAATATATATATATAATATATATATATATATATATAATATATTAATATAATATATACTATATAATATATATATTAGTTAGTGTACAGGACCCACCACGGCTCTTAAAAGAGCGGCCACCCACTATGGGGTTGGAAAAAAAAAAAATCAACCACCTGGACGGATCCGGATACATATTCAAACGTCAAAGGGGAGATTTGAAAAAAAGAAAAATGAAATATTCAAGTCAATTAAAAATAAACAAAAAAACTAAACAAAAGTACATCCTTGCATTATAAAGCCCTTAGTAAGTATACGTACAAAATAAAATATATGAAGAATATTCACTTGTAGAAACTAAGAGAAATAGAGTTACTACTAAAGTGGGAAGATTCGGATAAGATATGGGATTAATCTTTTGGAAGATTTAGTATATATATATATATATATAGTATTATATATATATATATATTACTAATATATTATATATGATATATATAATTATATATATATATATATATATATAATATACATATAATATATATATATATATATATATATAACTATATATATTAAATGCAAAATTAAAAAAACATTTCAAAATTTAAGAAGAATGAAGCTCGTTATCTCTAATATGATTATACGTTGAATCATAGATTACTTCAACTTCGTTGTGATGGCAAGGGGCAGAGCAAAAAATCCCCTTTATTTTTTTATGAATGGGTGGTTGATATTTCTCAACTAAGTATCACCTACCACAACACCACCTTGCAGCTATGCGAGAAATTGGTGGTGAGTAGATATATATATATATATATATTTAATATATATATATATATAATATATATATATATATATATAATATATATATATATATTATATATATA
Organism: Trachelipus rathkii; assembly: GCA_015478945.1. NCBI lineage: Eukaryota > Metazoa > Arthropoda > Malacostraca > Isopoda > Trachelipodidae > Trachelipus > Trachelipus rathkii. The sequence continues at coordinate 29,108 of JABUQX010032395.1, forward strand.
TAATATCTTCTTTCTTTCGTTTCTTTTTTCCCTTTTCCTCTTTGCCCCAAGATGGGGGAAGGTGGCTTGTACCCAAAGGCAATCGGGAAAAGAAAAAAGTGCCAGTGATAAAACATGGAAAACAAACGTCGAAAAGAAAGCCCGGCCTTACCGGCCCGCCCCCTCTGTACCATAATTAGTGAGAGCTCCGTCAAGCAGAACAGGAAATCCACCCTAAGAGCATTCATCGGACCGCGACGGGGACCCTCACTATTGGTATCGTCACATGGTAAGGTTCATTCCCCTGGGCCAGGTACACAACCATGCCCATAACAAAAACCCCGCCCATTCTCTCCTATTAAGCTGGACCTTTATTCTCGGCCTCTGCCAAAACTCACATTTTTCTCCTGCAAGGAACATTCGTCAACCGACTCAAATCCACGTTCTCTTCGTTCTCCCAAGGGCGGTCCCGCGTTCTCCCAACCCACTCAACACTTATTACAAACCGGCTTACCAACCGGACTATATTCATCTTTTCCACACATGGACCACCAAAAACCACAATCGTTCTCACAATTTACCATAAATTCAATTTATTTCAATTCACCCCTTTCGTCACACCACACAACCTAAAAAACTAAAAAATTACGTTTTCAATTTCCTCCTTCTTTGAATCCAAAAAAAATTCTTCTCAAGCATAAGCACACCCCCTGAAGATGTGCCATCTGTAAACGTGAACATTTAACTCTAAGATTCTTTATCCTATTTCCAGAGACCATAGTCTCATACATAACAAATAAAACCAAGTAACAAATAACCGCCTCATGAATAAGAAACCCCCTTAGCAACTCAACTTAGGGTCCTTTTGCATGTCAACCAACGAAATTTAATTGCACCAGCAACCTTTTCTGCCATTCACAAACTTTTTCCTTACACACTCTGGGCCATCGGTGCCCGTTCCCTTTTCTCATCCAACCATATATAACCTTAAATAATTAAATCCTTTTAATTGCGATAAACTCAGACATTTTCTAAAGCTGCTCACCATGCTACATAACTTCACACTGGAGTGTCCTCACTCACAACGAAGTTTATTCCACGTTTTACTTTCATAAGCCCCCTCCTTTCACACACCCTCCAAATCTTCTACCAATCTTCTCCAACTCTCTTCAGATTCGGCCAAAGAACCAATCATCCGCATATAATAGGGGGGCCAACCCTCCACTCAAACTCCATTCTCCACCATTTAAACACCTTTCATTGCCACCCCCACCTCCAAATTCTTTATAACCCCCATTCCAATATACAAAAAAACCAAAATGAATAACCAGAACATAACATAACACAACCCGCTATTAATCCTAAACCAATTCCACCATTGGGACCCACATTATTCTTAACACACCCGCTTTTCCACTTATCGTCATACCATACTTTTTGATTTCCAATCAGAAAAGGCCTACCACCCACAACCACCCATATAATCCACTAACACCTGCCATAAGCGCTTCCCTTATTTAACTCATTCTATACGCCCTGTTGCAAATCCAAAAAAACCAAAATACAATTATTCTTCTTCTCCCATCATTTCATGTTATAATATGTATTCATTGTAAAAGATTAAAAATCCACAAAACAAAAACAAACCTTACCACTCACTAAACAGCCAACTTGTTTAAACTATACACCAATCAGATCCTACATACATCCCGACCGACACTCATCGACACAGTTAACAGCATATTACCTGCCCTAGCAATAACTCAATAACTATTCCCCTATAATTCTACAGTTCCCTTTTCTCCTTACCCATACAGCGAAGAACTATACCCGCTCTCCTCCTACTCCCTTGGAACTATTACCCTCATAAAAACGCTTATTTTACACACAACTTCCAAATCTATTCATCCACCATCTCGCCTCCGGCTCTGATCATTTCACTAGTAATTCAATCTATAAACCTCCAGATTTGACCTCTTCAACTTCTCACCTAACCCTTAACCCTTCCCCCTTACAATAACCTCATACCCCAATTTACTATTTCTTCTTGCACCAGTCAAAAAACCACACACATTACACTAAACCACCTCATCATTTATGTTAATATTGTGGCAGATTTCGAAGTGTCTTCCACACCCCTCACATCCATTTCCATCATACAGAAAGGCAACAATCCCATATTATTCTAAGCAGGATTCCCTTATTTCTCATCTTAACCTTTCGCGGTTCCTTCCAGAAGAAGTTCCCTATTCCCTTGTATGTCCTAATTCATCCTCCTTTCAAACTGTTTCATACTCTATGGTTTCTCCACGTATACACCTATTAATTTCTTTTTTCCTTCCTTATTATATTCCAAGCATCTTCTTTTTCGAATCTCATCATTGCTATTAGTACATTCAACCACCGCTTCTCTTTTTACCTTTAACCGCTTCACCCTTCACGATTCCCACCAGTATCGGCATTAAATTCTTACTTCTACTTTAGGGCCACATCCACACCCACTTTCCTTTGCACTACTAACCATTGCTTCCCTTCTTTTGCCCCCAGATTTGCTCAGTATTCACTTGTTCACATTCACGCGTCACTAGCGAAGCGCTTTAACATACTTATCCTATTACTGCACCCACTAAACTTTCACTTCTTATTTACCACTCTCGTAATACAAAAACCTTTCCCTTTTCCTCCCATCCCCAAGGACCCCCCACTAAAACGTAATTTTAACTGACAACATTTAATGATCCGGATAATCCCATCCCTAAACCCCTAACGATTTAACATCAACCACATACTCAACATTCTCTTTCTTCACCAAACACTAAACAATCATACTTTTTTCACTTCGAGACAATACCATCTCACCCCACACAACTCTAGTAGACCTCATGGATCACTCTTTGGTTTAAAGAAAGTATTATAATATATAATATATAAAATATATATTATAATAATGATATATATATATAAATATATATATATAATAAATATAAGTATATTATATATTAGCTATATATTATATGAAATGACCTAAAAATAATATAATATTATAGCTATATATATATATAGTATAAATCTATTATACTTATATATATATAACTATATGATATATTAATATATTTTTACTTCTCGCCCTGAAACACCTCATATCAGTAGTAGTAAGATTCAGGAAGGTTACCCGCCGCCGCTGGCCTCCCTCATCTCTTATGGTTGTAATTTCCCATTGTTCTGGGATGATAATTAGAGGGACAGTCAGTCTTAGAGGAAATGATAACACAGTTTCCGGAGTCTGGTTGCACTTTGGCAGTTTATTTTAGTAGTTTGCGTTTGATGTTGAATTACTTTGTAAGTGCTGTCCACAGTATGGGTTGTTGCCCTCCATCTCAATTTGGGCTAAAATTCGGATGGTTATAGAAGGCGAGTTAAATTCAGATGTGCTATTTTTGGTGGGTGATCATTTAGTATTTATTTGTGTCTTGTCTATAATATTTCCCTCGTACCTGGAGCATGCCTGTTGCTGTATTCTGTTTGACAATATGGAGGGGCCAGGGTATCCCGGGAGGTCGGGCGGTTGGATGATATACTTATGGACATTTTATTCTTATGTACTTAATTATGACTGGGGGAAGGAGGAGGAGGTTTTAGTCTGTGATTAGTAGGGTTAGAGAGTGTGACAGGGATGTTGTGGTGACTGTTTTGGCTTAAAATTGGGTGCCTATCATTTCTAGGCGTTTGTCTATGGGTAGTATATTTGTTTCTATCGTGTAAGTGTTTGACTGCTGTGTTAGTGTAAATGTACATCTCTGTCTTATTAATTCTGAGTGTCTTGTTTTGGGTTTGGAGTTTTTTCATGTTTCCTTTGGTTAATAACGGATGCCATATTGGTGAGGCGTAGTTCAGTGATAGGCGGATGAATTGTTTGAATATGGTGATGTATATGTTTGTTGTTTTTGATGTCGGTGCCAGCTATGATTCTTAAGATGTTTAATTTCATGTTTGATGATGTTATGTTTTCAATGTGTTTTGAGAAAGTTAAGTGTGTGTCCAGTGATACTTCTAACATTTTCTGTTTTGTTTAGTGGGGTAGCCATGTTATTTATGGAAATTTGGGGGTTGGTAGTACCGAGTTGACAGTCTGTTGTAATTGGTATAATTGAGGATTTGTTTGGTGATGCTGACATTCTGTTGTCCGTTAGCCAAATCTGTATTTATTTGATATATTGTTGGGCTAGAAGGGATGCTGTGCTTAGATTCTGGTGTGTGGTAGCTGTGGTAATGTCATCAGTGTAGGTGGTTATGTTTGTGTGATCTGTTTGTGGTTGTGGGAGATTTGCTGTGAATTGGTTGAAGAGTGTAGGGGACAGGATTCCTCTTTGGGGTACCCCGTTTTTAATGTTTACTGTGCGTGATTTCTGGTTATTGATCTGTATTTGAGCTGTTCTTCCTGATAGGAAGTTTGATAACCATTTTAAATTAGTGTAGATGCTGATTTTATTATTTTGTGTATTAGATTGTGGCTGGGAACTGTGTCGAAAACCTTGTTTATGTTGATTGCTATGAGTAATGTTTTACGTGTGGGCCTGAAATTTGAGTTGCCTATTATTGGTTGTATATTTGTGAGAGCTGTTGTGGTTGAATGGTTTTGTTGGAACTTTTTGTTTGGGGATGTGTGGTTTTATTTTATTCAGTAGGAGCTTTTCTAAGAGTTTACACAAGGTGGATAGCAGTGAAATTGGGCGATAGGAAGAGGGGCTTGAGGGATCTTTTCCAAGTTTTAACTTTGGGATGATGATTGCTCTTTTCCAGAGGAAGGGAAATGTGATTTAATATGATGGAAGTGCTGTATATGTGTGCTAAATAAGCTAGTGCGGTATTTCCTATGTGTTTTATGTGGATGTTTGAGATGTTATCTGGGCCGGTTGCTGGCGAGTTTTTGAAGGTCTTTATGGGTTTTTAATTTCTGTTGGTTGGCCGTGGTTGCTTTTTATTTTTATAAGTGATTTGATTATTTTCCTATTTTGTGGGTTTATGACTGTTTTGCGAAGTGTGTTGGTGTGGATTAAGTGTTGGGATTTTTGATAGATTCGTGTATAGGAGTTGGTTTGTTTTTTCCGTTTAATATTTTTATTATGTTCCGCATTCTATTGTGTGTGTTCTGTAGGTTTTTTGTTAGATGGGTTTGAAAATTATTTGAAGTATGTGTTTTGATTAAGTTTGTAATTTGTATGCTTAAATTATATTATTTATTTGTTGCGTTTGCCGAGTTGATTTATTGAGTAGGTTTCGTTGTTTAATCAAGTTTGTGATTTCTTGTATAAGTGTAGGGCTGTATTTATTGATATATCACCGAGGTATATTTTAGGTTTGCGCCTTTTTAAATATTAAAGTGAGGTTTTGGATGGCTGTGTTTAGTGTTGTGGTATTTGAGATTGTTATTGGTTGTATGTTATTTTCTATGTATTCTAAGAATTTTGTCAAATCTGCTTTTTTGTAATTTGTGTAGGTTTTCCTGAAAGTGTGGTTATGTTTGTTGAGACTATTGGATTTTTCCAGCAGTTATGCATTGATATCACCTATGGGAATGGAGGTTAGAGTCAAGATTTGGGAGCATAATGTTTGGTCTGGGGATGTTTATGTCTGTTTGATTCGATTCTGCTTTGCGTTTTGGAATTCTAGCTTGATGAAGTATTTGCTGGATTGATTCAGATTGATTTAGATTGAATTAGATTGATATAAGTGATTGCTCTCTTTGCGAGCTTTGCTTTTGGCCCTTTGTACCCTTGACTGGGTGATGTAGCGTCTGATACACCGCACCTCCTATTATGAGAGGTTTGATAGAGAGGTGAAGACTCTTATGCCGGAGTGCAATGGCTCTATATGTTCTTCTGCGGGCGCAAGAGAGCATATGGCGAAAACGCATGAAGAAGTGGAATGTAAGATCGTTTGATCAGGGAAGAACCTTGATTTTGATAGTCACTCTTGTCGTTTCACGTGATGTGATGTGGAAGAGTGTTTGTTTTGGTAGAGAGTTATGTATGCGGGTTCAATGTTGTAATTTTTTATTAGCACCCAACATCACTACTAATTATTAATATATTATATATATACATACGATAGCTAACGTTATAGGCTACGAAATAATAGTACACGACATATGGATACATATAACCAGCTAAATTATCGACTGATACTACACTAGTATAATACTAATATATATATATATATAAATAATATATATAGTATAGTATCCACACACTACACACCGTCCCACAACTATATACTAATATATACTATAATAAGCAACCGACATACTAGCTACGGCTACTATGAAATATGATATACAACTAACACTACAACAACTACCTCATATATAATACTTACTCATTTCTTTATCCTACCTTATTTCCACCAAGATTGGAGATAAGGAGCGCTACAAAAGCATCGAGAAAAAGAAAGAAGAAGCGTAGTACAGCGAGAACAGCAGCTAACTCGAACAAATGTCGAAAAGAAAGCCGCAGCCTTACCGCCCCCTCTGCTCCACGATTAATTAGTGAAAACTCGTCACACACAGAAAGAAACATCCACCCTAGAGCTTAACAATGGAACCGGCGACGGACCCTCACTATGCTAGATTCGTCAGTACGAAACGCTACGGGTTCATCACCCTCGGTGGCCCGGTGGGCACAACACATCGCACTCCCATACCAAAAACCCTCGCCACATACGCTCTACTAACCTGATCATGCACCTTTATTCTCGCCTCTGCCAAACTCCACCTCTCTCCTTCAGACATTCGTTCACCGATCAATCCACTTTCTCTATCGGAATCTCCCAGCCGTCGGGTTCCGCAAGCACCACTCTCCCCACTATACATCGCAGATATAACATACCGACATTCATTCACCCTTACTATCCAACACATGAGACGCAACCCACTCTAACACTACTGCGAGGTGGGACATTCAATTGCAATCATTTACCCCTCTTTCTTCACACCACAACATCTCTCTAACACAACAGTTCATATCCTGCGCTTTATGTAATTCTTACTACAACCTATGCGCGCATGCCGCACTTAAAGATATATATATATATATATATATATAACTATATAATATATAAGGCCTATATAGAATACTACCGATAAATAACTACACGAAAACTTAATAATATATATTAATCACATCATAATACACTTAAATATATATATATCATATACATACATATAAGCTGATATAATATTATAGTATAACTATATATAATATAATATATAATATATATATATATTCTTGCTTATCTGCGTAATTTGCGTGAGATGGTGAACTTTTGAGTCATACAACACCCCCTCCTTGAATAGGAAATAGGGCTCTGCCCGTGAGTGGTGATGACAACTGTAAAACAAAAATATATATAAATTAAAAATTGGCAGCTTTTATTCGCTTATTTACTAGCTCAAGTTTGGATGACATCAAGATCATTAAATCTCTACTTCACATATCATTTAGAAAATGTTATTTAAATTCCTTACTAATATTATAACTGAAAAACTTCAATATAATTAAGGTAGTCATATTTGATTGCTGTGAATATAAAATGATAAACGAACTTTTATTTCAAAATGAATGATTGATAAAAAAATAGATTTGTAACAGGTTAAAAAAAGAATACTATTTACAGTTCTCCAGCTTTTCTACCTGGTTTAAATTTATTTATATTTTTATGAACCTCATCTGCAAGTAAAATCAAATTATGATAGAACAAAACATTGGATTTAAAACTTGATACAGTTAGTCTTTCATTTTTTGCATGAAGAGTTCTGAGGCCTTCTAAAGTAACAAGTGCTGGGTTAAAGCGATATACGTTTGACGAAAGATGAAGGTAATGCATTGTATCTGTATTGGCAATTAACGTACCTGAAAAAGAAAGTTATTTTATTTAATCGTTGCAAGAGTACTAACAATAATTCCAAAATAAAAAAAAAAAAAAAAAACAAATTATAAGAAAATAGTTGACTAAATGAGCTACAGGTATCGAAAAAAAATTGTTTAAAAGATTTTGAGAATATCAATTTTTTGTAAAGGAAGGTAGATGTACTACAATAGCTACTTGTTTATTATTGAATTGGTGAATATTTAAATATAAGATGTTTTAAAAGTGCAAGCCAAAAGGAAAGATACTTTGTAATAAGAAATAAAATTTAAATTATTCAAAAGGGTATTCCAAGCAGAAATTTATATTTTTCAATAAATCATTAGTGAGGGTATAAATATATACTATATATATACATGGCATCTTAGATTACGTAATACTATATTATATATATATATATATATATAATCTTTATAATAATATCTATATATATATAATATATATAATATATAATATATATATATATATATATATATATATATAGAGAGAGAGTGAGAGAGAGAGAGTTAGTTAGTTAGTTAGTTAGTTAGTTTAGTTAGTTTAGTTAGTTAGTTAGTTTAGTTAGTTAGTTTAGTTAGTTAGTTAGTTAGTTAGTTATTAGTTAGTTAAGTTAGTTAGTTAGTTAAGTTAGTTAGTTTAGTTAAGTTAGTTAGTTAAGTTAGTTAGTTAGTTAGTTAGTTAGTTAGTTAGTTAGTTAGTTAGTTAGTTAGTTAGTTTCAAGTTTCAAGTCATTTCGACACAGCAGTTTTCCTCACTACTCAAAAATATCCAAAACCATTTCTTTTTAAATGAAAAAACAAAACAAAAACAACCAAATGGACAGCAAGATGCTCAAAATGGGCGTTTTAGAGATCGTCAAATGTCACATTTTGCTATTTGAGTGTGACAAATCCGATAAAAATTAAAAAAATTACTACCAAATTTCAGTTTTTGGAACCAAGTCTGGCAAAACCTAAAAATCAAATGACTCCTTTCCGTATTAAAAGATTTACAAACATTTATTTACGAGTGAAAGATCGCTAAAAATAATTTTGTAAGAAATTAAGGTAAAAAGATTTTTTATTCTTTCGCAATTCTCCAGCTTTTCTACCTGGTTTAAATTTATTTACATTTTTATCAACCTGCAAGGAAAATGAAATTCTCAAAGAACAAAACCTTAAGATTTAAAACTTCATACAGTTAGTCTTTCATTTTTATTGTAAAGAGTTCAGAGCTAAAACTAGGTGTGTAACAAAGTTTTTAAAAAGAAAAACGTATTTACAACTCTTCAGCTTTTCTACCTGGTTTAAATTTATTTATATTTTTATGAACCTCTACTGCAAGTAAAATCAAATTATCATAACAAAACATTGGATTTAAAACAATACTGTTAGTCTGGGTTTAAAACTTGATACAGTTAGTCTTTCATTTTTTTCGCAAAGAGTTAGAACTAAGGGTTTCTAAAGTAACAAATGCTGACATAAAGCGATACACGTTTGGCGTAAGATGAAGGTAATGTATTGTATCCGCATTGCCAATTAACAAAACTGAAGAACAAATATTATTAAATTCGCTGCGGTAATCCTAATAATTTCAATGTAAAAAAAACAAAAATAACTATGGGGTTTATTTGAAGTAGTTGATTTAAAAAAAAAAATTCATACAGATACAGAAGTGCAAAAAAGAAAAAAAAATGTCAAACATTATTGTATTTCTAATTGTGAATAAAAGTTTCTTAAAGGAACATATACAATATAAGACTCGTTTATTGTTTTTGAACATTTAAATACAAGATTTATTTGTAATGGTGAACAAGAACATTATTATATACCCTTTGGAAAGATAGAAACACTTAGTAATAAAATATATAACGATTTTTTTAAAAAAAATTTTCTAAAGGGTGATTCGAGCAAATATTTGTAGCATCATTCAATACAACTTAAATGAGAGTGGAATTAATCTCATATATCTAACGATCTGGGAAGAGTAATGCTTTCCAAAAACTATCAACACAAAGAAGTGATTTCAAGACAATCCAGAAAGAAAGAAAGAATATAAGTGTTACCCAAAAAATAATCTTTTAAAATGTTTAACTTTGTTTGTTTAAATATTAGTAGGCTTCTAGTGTTATATATCAATTAATTGTCAAACCAAGTTGTTAGAAAACCTTGTTATATTTTTTATCCTTTTATTTCAGATACCCATGCACTTATATTAAATAAGTTTTATGCCTTTCTATTTGTCATGTGTTACATACCTCTCTGTATGTTATTTTTCTTATTGATAGCCGATCAAACAAAAATTACCTCTCTTTTTGCCATCTTATTCAACAATTATGATAAGTCATTTCAGCTTTCGGTGCATAATGTATTCTTCGTAACAACTGTGAACCAGTATTACTACACATTCCCATCTCTACTAAAAGATTCGAACAATTTCTTTTCTCTATTTCCTAGACCCGATCCCATTATTAGTATATTTCTCCAAATTTCTTCGATAATAATCCAGAAGCAACCCATGGAATAAAAAATCTGAGGATATATAGGTTGTTAATTAAAATTATCTAAGCTCTATCTATATTCGTCTGCTAATTAGCATACATTTTTGTATTTTTTTTTAAAAAATAACGAACGGCTTTACTTTCTAGCTGTGTGTCTACGAGAGTACAAACCAGTTCTTTTTATATATATTTTTACCCCTGAACCATATATAGAGGTGGCCTATTAGTATCTTCTGAGCAAAGTTTAAGCAAAGCGTGAAATTATTTCCTAACGTGTAAAATAAAAAACAAATACGAGAAATTATACAGCAGATAAAAGATGAGGAGGAATAAGAAAAAAAAAGATAAGAAGAAACACAAAATCCTTTCTGACAACAAGTGCACCTACCACCCGCAAAATACTTCTTGAAGTCAATAAAAGATATGATCTTTTTATTTTAAAATTAACCTCATATCCACTTACATGTAATACAATAATAATAATAATAATAATAATAATAATAATAATAATAATAATAATAATAATAATAATAATAATAATAATAATAATAATAATAATAATAATAATACCTGGTACGGTAACAGCTTCTGGATAAACTTGCTTGACAGCTCCAGCAATCAAACTAAAAGGTATCGAATCGGGTCCATAACTAGATACAGGATGTGGCTCAGTTCCTTCTAGTAATTCGATCTGGGAATAAAAAATGTGAGATTGTCATTCCTTTAATCTATCAACCATAAACTTTTAAATTCCTATACAATTTTTGATCTATTTGACCTTTCAAATATTTTTTTTTATTATTTTAGCTAATAAACACCCCTTTTGGTTTTAAACATTCTGTGAAGTTTATTATTTACAACCTAATAATAATAATAATAATAATAATAATAATAATAATAATAATAATAATAATAATAATAATAATAATAATAATAATAATAATAATAATTTTGAATAGCTGTACAGGTATTGGCATTGATCACTGCTGTAAAATTGGGCTGGCAATTTAACTCCTGGGACAAAACCTAGACAAAACGAAAAAGTAAATAGTTTAGAAAATTAGATCTTAAATATCAGATGCAGTTCATGTAAAGAGGTAAAATTAGCGTGGCTTCGAAAGGACGGGAACTCTGAAAAGATGTATGAAAGATGGTTCTCAAAGGAGATGTTACAGACTTCAGGGAAGTACCTGTGCCTTGAAGCCGTCAAGGTAGTACAACCAACCAGAATATGATGAGAGTAAAAAGGCGGCAGGAGTGGCAAAACCAACAGATCGGGAGGTCCTTCCTCGGCATGAGGTAGCTGCGAGCTAAATTAGAATGTCCAATTCGGAGACGCGTTAAGGTTACCTTCCTGTGGTGACTAAGACGACAACAAAATTGTCAAGGCCTGACAAAGGGTCAAACACTTTGCAGCTTAGCGCCACGAGTGTCCATCCTCCAGCAGTTCTGACAGCGTGTAATAAATCCCTCTCGAATGTAGGAGTAGTAGTCGGTAGCTTGAATGCATCCCCTTTGTATACTATGAGGAAGCTAGGACCCACTGATTGTCTTATCTATTGCAGTCTGGATGACTGCTTTGTGTCAGCTGTTTCATTTCCAAAAATATTGACATGGGATAGGATTCAGCAATGGCGGACTACCTTCTTCCGCGTATGAAGCCGGAAAAGGAATTTTTGTATAACATAGACCAGAGGGTGTCGAGTTGATATGTTCTGCAGTGGCAGCAGTGCATCCTTGTTTCGTCCATACCGAGGCCATGACTCTTGAAATTTCCGGAATTAATGCTGTTAACTCGGATGTGATTATTGAAGAGTAATGGGGAAGAGTATGTTATAAGGTACAGTCAGGAGACACAGTCAATGCTCCCACTTCGTTCTTTTTCTTAGGGCCGTCAGAGTGTACCGGAAACGATCCAGCATGATTTTCAAGGTGCGATTAAAAGTTGATTTTGAGCAGGGCCGGATAGACTAATAATAAGGTCGATGATGACAGGCACACATGGGGCGGTGGGTACAACCTCTGCAATCGTCATGTGTATATGGAATGACTTCCCGCAGAGGAATGTGGAGATAGTTAAATATGAAAGTCACAACTGATGGAAAAGACTAGAAAGTAGAGCGATGAGCAAGAATGTCGAGAAGAGGTGTCATACCGGAAGGTGCAGGAATCTGAAGGCGGAGATATAAAGAACACATAAGTTGTTCACGCCTGAGAGATAGAGGGATGACACCAGCCTCCACCTCAAGACTTAACTTCGGCGAAGACCGAAAAACCCCAGTCGCTAACGGAGACAATCATTCTGGGCAGAGTCCAGAAAAAGGAGGTAATATTTGTAGGTTTGTCCATAAAAAACACTCTCATAGTCTAATTTAGAAAACACAAGTGAGTGAAGAGTTGAAGCAGGGTTCTTTTGTCTGCATTTCAAGATGTGGAAGTGAGGTGACGCAGAAGGTCCAAAGACCGGCGAAAGCTTGTTTTGAGATCAAGAATATATGGGAGAAAAGTGCCACGGTTGTCCATTACCAAGCCCAGGAATTTAACTTGCGGCACAGACAGAACGGGTGACTGGTAAACAATAAATGAAAAACACAGGGAAGTCATAACTCTTCCTCAACGTGTACCTCTTCGGCGGAAGAGCACGACCCTTGTTTTTTTCGACAGAAAACAAAAAGCCACGCGCGTCACACCATGTTGTGATTCTGTCTACTGCGAGCTGAAGCCGGAGTTCCACGTACGAGAGCTTCGTTCCGGAGATGTACAATGCTAGGCCATCCACAAAAAGGGAGTACGAACAGAATGAGGCAAACTTGTGACAATGTCCTTACTTCCAAGCGCCAAAAAAAAAAAAAACCTATTCTAATTATAATAATAATGATAATCTAATTAATAATAATAATAATAATAATAATAATAATAATTATATAATAATAATAATAATAATAATATATAATAATAATAATAAAGGCTTAAATATTTCATAACTTAAGATAAAAGAAACGCCCATAGAGT
>JABUQX010032395.1:47500-60000 GCA_015478945.1 Trachelipus rathkii
TTGTACTAAGTGATAAGCAAATGCTTCTTCAGCCGCGGCTAATTTAAGTTTTTTGTCACCAAAAGTATTACTTCTGAAAAACGTTGTGACTGCTGAACTTGATGCACTGGCACGTAAAGCAGTTTTTTTCACTATTTAAATTTTGTGTAATATTTGTTCTTCCTCCATGACTGATATTAAAGCAGGAAGAACACGTGTTGCAACGAACATAGGATTCCGAAATTGTCTTTTTCATATAGGGATACTCATCAAAGTATCAATTGAAAACACATTTTCTCTTGCCTTTGGGGCCATCATTTCAATTAGTTTTAAATTTTCAACAGGCCTTAATCAAAATTTAAAGAACAAAAAGAACTCGCTCTCACACAGAACGTTCATAGAAGACTTTTATATATATATATATATATATATATATCTATTATATATATTATAATATATATATATATATATATATATATATATATATTAATATATGTGAGATTGTGAATAAGACGGCTCTTCCGACCCGTGAGTGCTAGAGAAATTTATTTTTAGTGTATAAAAATAATTAAATTTCAAAGTAAAAATTTTTTGAAAATATTTGGCATTATAACATAAAAATTTATTTCCTCAATGTCACAGGTAAGGGGTAGGGGTACGGGGACGATTATCCCCTCGATGTAGACATATCCCATTCTGTCAATAGCTTTGATATTATATATATATCTATATACTATATAAATATATATATATATATATATATATATATATATATGATATATTGATAATATTGATATAGTATATAATTATTTTGATTACAAAAATATTTATATATATATAATATATAATATATATTATAATATATAATATATTATATTATATATATATATATATACTTATATATATATATATTGGCTAGAAGTGGATATTTCTATCCGTGAGTACTGCCATAACTCAAATAATTTTTTCTAATTTTAAAAATAATTTCCTGTAAAAATATAAATTAATACCTGCATGATAAAAAAATTTTAACAAATGGGCAGAATGGCGAACGTCATATACTGTTTATATAGAAAAATTACTATTAAAGAACTAAAAAAACTTAGATAAAATGTAAAAATCACCTAAGATTTTCAAATAAAATTTATAACAAAAAATAGTTGAAAATGGTGAAATTTTTTTTAACTTCATGTCGATATTTTTGTAACGTATCTTTAATTAATCCCTATTTTATTATGACTTCTGAGACATCCGCTACTTCACCCCACGTGGCCTGGGTTTATGATTGCACAAACAGACATTATAATAATTTTCTATGCTTAGATTTTATAAAGTTTACATTACCTGTAGCTTTGATTGTTAGAATCCTACAGTAGAAATCAATATATTTAAATATATTGATAAAGACTAAAGTCCAGAGAGCGTCGTCTTATGCCACTAATTTACAATATATATTATATAATATATATATATATATATCTAATAATATATATATATATATAAATATATATATATAGTATATAATATAATTATATATATATATATTTATATATATATATATATATATCTATTTATATATAGAATAATTAACTTTTAAATCAACAAAAATAACTTGTTGTCACACAGAGCGATCAAAGAAGACTTATTTTTTTTGACATGTTTCGCGCCCTTCGCTTATTCACGTACATAAATTAAAGACTTACATCTACATGTTTCGAACATGATCTCTTCTCAGTTTTCCGCTTATAGTATAGCGATTTCATGCTAGCGTATATTGCTGCTTGCAGCTCAGCTAAATTCAAGATTTATAATTGTTTACCAACGTAAGTTGAAAATAAGCATAAACAATTTGGGATTCATTATTTCATCTGTTGTTTAAAATACGGGACAATGATTAAAAAACCGGGACATGGATATCAAAAAAAGGGATCAGTGGTTTGATAAAACGGGACTGTCCCGGAAATACGAGGACTTGGTATCCTTAGTCTAGACTCTAGAACTATAGAAATAAAAAAGACCTTATCAATAAGGTCATCGATGGCTTTTTTGCGGCCCTTGCAGTACCAACTCCTTTTCATATTTTCTAATAAGAACTTTAGGATACAATGATCGCAAATCATAATAATCTGACATGAAAATTTATTCCTGTGAAGAATATAAGAAGGAAAAAAGATTTCAAACAATATATAATAATGAATAATGTAGATAATAATATAGGCTTTAAAATTATCGATAAAATTCAATAGCAAATAATATAATATAAATCAGATTTATATTGTTCATATAATAAATTAATATTTCTTTAAACCTAATTTAATAATTATATATATAATTATATATATATATTAATATATTATATATATAATATATATATATTATTATTATCTATATATATAAGTATAAGTATATATATAAATATATACGTATAGGTACTTAATAGTATTGTAAACCTTTTTTATATGATAATATATATATAGTATATAGATATATATATGGACAGTTCAATTAATAAAATAAGTGTATTACTATACTACTTCTCTATCTATACTACTATACTAATAATTAATAATCATTAATAATAATAATAATAATAATAATAATAATAAATAATAAATAATAAATGTTGCACTTCTTCATTCATGTCGCAAATCAACATAAAAAGGTTCTAAAGGTTTCCAGTTATTTCTGAAGAGCAAATCCGAAAGCTGATAATATGGCCCTGATATATATTACTATATAAGTATATATATATAATATATATATATATATATTTATAGTTATATGATATATATTATATACATATATATATATATATATTATATATATAATAAATAATATTATATTTTTTTGAGTCATATATATATATAGTATATTATATAATAATATTATATATATATATATATATATATATTTAATATATATTATATATATATATATATATATATATATATTAATAATTATTATTACAGTGATGCATGCTCTTGGATGTTGACAACCATGCAACGCTATACCCTTCTCTTTCTCTCGCCCTTCTGGATAGTCAACACTCTCCGTCTACGTCAACTTTTATCAACAAATTCATGCGTGTTATCTTATTGGGTATCCCCTCTTTGGCGTCTTCTCTCGCTATTTCCCCTGAGATGTACACTTTCTAGTTTTTGTTCCCTATAACACAAACATTGGAGCTGCTTTTGTTACATTTGTTTTATTATTTCTCTTGTGGTATTCATTCATTCCAGTCTGCCCTCATTTATTGCTCTTTCGTTTCACGAAACTTGTAGAAATTTTCTCCATAACGATATTTCAGTTGCTCACATTTACTGAGGCTTTGTTGTTTATCACAAACTTCTTAAATTTATTGAAAGCATTCTTGTTTTCATATATTCATATCTTAATTGCATCTTCACATTTTTCATTCCAACTAATCAAGCTTTCCAAATAATTAAATTTGTCAACCTGTTTCACCAAATTTCAAATTCCAATGCAAATCCTAGGCCTTACATCTCTCTTTGACATTATTAATGATAATGCCTTTTTTCATTTTAATTATTTTCAACTCTTTCGCCTCATTTGTTACAGTATATTGAGTTAGCTATTTTTCTCTTCAGATTTGGTACATACTTACGGTGTAATGTTATTACAATTCCTCCCGCTTATTTCTACATATATCAGCCAGCTAATTTCAATACAGAGGTTGATAGCATCACGCAATCTTGTCGGACAGCTCTCCCCAATACATTGTCTCTGAATTATTATCTATTTTAATAGCAGCCTTCTGTCTCCAATTGCGGTTCGTTATTATTTTTAAATCTCAAACCCTTCTCATCTACTTCCAAACTCTATAACATCTATCCGTCCTCGTGACTTTCTCTGGTGGGAGCCTTTACATGGTACAAAATTGTAAAACATAAGTGAAGGTCTCATTCAACTTCCATAGCTCCCTATGCCAACAATGTCATGGCAAATATTGCGTTTCATATGTTTTTCTTTCCTATTAACAAACTCATACTGTTCTTTACAACTTTGCATTCTAATTTGCATCCTAGCCAACATTTTGCTGGTTAACTATTTAATCTCAACTATAAAGACAGAACTACAAGAGCTTGTATATACTATTCAGTCTGCTCCAGGATAAACTTTAAGTTCCATCAATGTATTTCTGAAACTTTTTATTGCTTCGTCCCTTGTCTCCTGAGATTTTACACGCGATCAGATGCTTTGGGTGCTATATCTAACCCAATTATTCTCAATTATTTTCCAATTTTCAAAACACCATTTTATTCATTTCTCTCATCTGTCATTTCTGACTCTTAATCTATACGAGGGTCCGCTACGTTATCAGTTTCATCAGTAGAACCCCTCAAATTTAAATCCCCCAATAAAAACTCCTTTTTATGTTTCTTATTAAAGGTCAATGGTTGCCAACCGTCTCCAAACGTTGAGTTAAAGGCTGACACAAATTGTTGTATCTTTTACATGTCTAAAAATCTATATATCTCGTATCACTAAAAACTTTTTATTCTTCTGTAGAAAATGAATAATCTTTCCGGTTACTCTTCCTCTTTCACTTTTAACACTTTGCAAAAAAATATCAGCTCTAACTTTGATTCTTCCAACTCTGCCCTCATGTTTCTTCTTACGGCACCAAGCCGTCTTGCTTCTGCTAAGGCTGAACTTTTCGTTCAAACCTTTACTTCTAATTCCATTTTAGACGATTCCGGAGCTTTTCCCCTTCTCCACTTCCCTAAAACTCATTTATGGCTAACGTATAATATCTGTTCTCATTAAGCTTGCTATTAATAAGGCATAAGGTCCTGACGGTATCTCTGTTGTAGTTTGCAAACTTGTACTTCCGACCTTATATTATGCTTTGGTAAATTGCTTAGTCACTGATTATTAACTTCAATATCTTTCTTACTAAAAGCATTCAATTTCTTTTATTTCCAAGGTTTTCACATCTATCCTTAAGGGAAAGCTTTGGAAACATCTCAATTATTACAAAATTATCTCCTTCTGCGAGAAAAAAAAACTATTAATAATATGCAATGTGTTCTGACATATTCTATACAAGCCTCAGCAGCTAACTGAAGAAAACATCAAAACAATATATTTTCCACAAATAACGAATTTGTCTCTAGTTGCTTCAAGTTTGGTGACATTCATATATATAGCATCGTGTTTTTTTGATTTTTTATAGCAACTATATGCTGGTAGTGAAAAAATTCAATCTCTCTCACTGTTGTTCGCATAAACACAATTGGTTTACAAAAGTCATATTCAGAAAATATTTCAGTCATATTTTAAACACTAGGGTTCCAACCTACTGCTACCAGACAATATGCTTATTTATGGACATAAATCTTTCTTGACATATTATAATTCTCTCATCGGTTTTCTTTCTTGGTTACAGTTGTTTTGAACTTTCATTAAAGTTTCACGTCAAATAAAGGCCAAGAAACATTTACATTTTTTTTGTCCCAGAGATTGGTACGAATATATCTTCTGAACGTCCAATAGAATGATCTTCTTGACCATGGGACGAAGCTCTTTTCGTGCCAATACTCCCATATTTCTTCCTTTCAGGACAGTTTCTATTGACGGAGCTCTGTAGTAGTTTCTGAAGACGGTATTTTTTTGCAGTTGAAACTTGTATGCCTCTTTTCTTGAAACTTAGTTTTAAAAACCTGGAGTAATACATAAATGAACAAACTGAAGGTCATAAAGAAATAAAAATGCTTCATCGAATCTGTCTGCTAGAGGACTCCACATCAATTTAGTTGTTGCAAAACTAAATCGCATGCATCAAAAAATCATTTGTCCTTTAGTTGCAGTATGTCTCACATTATGTTTTGATTAATGTTTCCGGTTTTCTTTTACAGGAAAGTCATTTTATAATTTTCTTCTCTTCAAAAATCCTTTTCCCCCTTCTCCTTTAAAGAACCTCTGGTTTCTCCAATCAAATGAAGCCTTCTATGAATATAAACCACTCATTTCGTATCACAAAACTATGGTAAAATACCTAATACAGGCATAATATTAAAAAAAATACTTACAATAACTCCATCTTTATCATCAAGTGCACCTCTTCCCCAAATAGCAGGTTCTCCAGTTTCGGGATCTTCCACTATTTTCCCTAAAAACGGCGGAAAACTCCATTGGTCTGGGTCCACCGGTACGACATCCATATGCGCTGTCAATAAATACGGTTTCAGAGATGGATCTGATCCCTATAATGTTAAATAATAATAATAATAATAATAATAATAATAATAATAATAATAATAATAATAATAATAATAATAATAATAATAATAATAATAATAATAATAATAATAAAAATAATAATAATAATAATAATAATAATGATAATAATAATAATAATAACAACATTTAAAAACAATTTAAACTATGACATTTAAATGGTGTTTCTTGAGAATTTAAGTTCATACTATACACCAGGTTCCTTTCCACCCGAGCAGCCCAAATCAAAATTTCAACATGGACTTAGGTACCATGCAAAAAATTGAGTTCAGGTAATAATTCTTGCATGTATTTCCATGATATCATTCGCACTGGAGATGTCAAGTTTTTAAAATCAGTGGATGGGAGTGAAGATGCGGGTGTGATATACATCACTAATTGAGTTCGCACTATTCCCATACCAATGACGAGACAATTTGTTTTACAATATTCCGGCAATATTGATAAGTTTATAAACCATCAGTCAATATTTTTTAAATATATGTTTCATCTGATCACAACGAAGACAATAATTGAGAATTGCGTGAACAATTTATTGCTATGAGTGTATAGTATAGCGTGGGGAAAGAGAAGGCACTTATCCCCGTACAATAAGTTGCTAGGAGTATGGTATAAATGGTCATCCTGAAATGCATGCAAGAACATGTCTGAAAGGAACTCCCTGCAAGACTTTAACTTCCAAACATGAACACCCGGAGAGTGGGTAAAGAGGGATCACTTGCCCCCCCCCCCTGTAATACGAAACAAATAATGTGGTCCATGCATTTGATAGAACAAACTAAGTAAAAACTTGCACAAAATTCATTTAATTAAGCAATTAAAAAAAAACAACGATTATCTTAAAAAAGTTTTAATAAAAAAACTAAGAGGAATATTTCCTCTGTTTTACTAATTTACTATATTTTATTTGGTATACTCAAAAAAGTCAGTTCGCAATTCCTGCAAAACTTCACTATTTTTGTTGAGGATTGAGGTTTAATATCATCATCAGCTGCCCCTTGGTTCATTCCCCAGAACTGGGGGTGGGGTGTGCAAACATGCACCGGAAACAAAAGCTAAGTCAAAGAACCCCCCCCCCCCCTGCACACACCTAAACTCAAACTCTTAAGTGCGGGATCGTCAAGGCTAATGTCAGCCCTGAAGAATCGCAACAACGTGGTATCTCGTCATTGTCAAGGCTCATCCTTGGGTCAGAGGGTCAGACCCACAAAATCACGATACTTACTCCTATTATGCACCAATATTCACGTTTGTGCTAAATTCAAATTCCTTTTTTTCAGACACTCTCTAACTAACATAATCAACATATTCTTGGTTCCCAGTCGGTCGATTCCAAACACACTAACCTCTATAACAAGCTTAACCAACCGACTATCATACATTCTTTCCAAGTGATCAAACCATTTGAAAATATTCTCATTTATTCTCTCATTCTAATAAGTTCATTCCTCAATTTATCAATTCTTTCACACCTAATGCGCCATTAAGATTCTGCATCTGAACAGATTGTACCTTAGATCTATACCTCTTATTCCATACATAGTTTCACTTATCTACATTAACACCAGTAACAACATAACTTGAAGCAAAACCTTAGCGCACTCAAGGCTTAGTGCCTTTGTATTCACCAAAGTAGTAAGGGGGGGGAAACTAGCAGCCAGACTGACATCTGGCCTGTTTTACCCTAAAAGTTGGTCTGTTTTTACCCCACCCCTGACCTTTTCTTACCGCCATCCAATGGATTTTGACCTTGGAACGGCCGTTTTTTGAACATTGATTTTTTAGCTACTTTTTTAACGTTTTGTCCATAATTCAGGGTCAAGATCCCCAACTCCGGAGGATTTTGAGGATTTTCCCCATTGACAGCCCTGCACGTCGAAGGCAAAGACCTGAAAACCATTTTCGAAGGTTTAGGTGATTGGGGAGGGGAACATTCCAGTCATGTCGGCAGCTGACTATCGAGTGGTAAGTATAAGTCTTCCACATAGGCGAGGAGGGTGATCACTTCGAGAGTTAGCAGCTTACGTTTTATAGTTGACGTTGTTAGTCAAGGTCGGTGAGACCGAATTAAGGTTCTGGAAGGAGCCGAGACGAGTCGACGCATGGCGGTTCTGAGCCTGAAACTCAAGGATTTTAAGCCCCAAAAGTGGGGCGGAGCCCCTCAAAGGGGGCTTTGGTTCTAAGAAGGCTTTAAATATATCGCAAGAAGACTTGAAACTTGGGAGGTTGGGTAGAGGAGCCAGAGTCGGACGACGGAGTTGGAGTCGGATTCGGGTTCAGAGTCTAGAGAAGCCCCGGAGGTTTGGGGTCCCCAGTTGAAAAAGAAAATGCATGGAATGCAAAACAGAGGAAGAAGAAGAAAGGAAGAAGAAGAAAGGAGAAGAGAGAGGAAGAAGAATTGAGGAAGGAGGAGTAGGAGAAGGATTTCAGAGTTGGTACCAACACCGGTGCTGGTAGCCGGTGCCGGTGCCTAGTTAGTAAACATTCGTTTTAATAATACAATATTATTACTGTTCACATAAACTGATTTCTGTTTCTAATCATGTAATATGTCAATTGCAATTGCATCTTGCAAGATAACCCGTTCTTTCTAAATGTTGAAGACTGCCATTTTATATTTTCAAAATCTCATTTTTCTTTTTATAAACAGCTAACTAATATAATTTTTTTTTCCTTAAAACTACTAACATATATTGTTTGCTTTTTTTTAATGTTTTTATTTACATTTTAATCTTTGTGCTTAACTCTTGTCTTCTTTTTTTTGTTATGTGATACGATTTTTTTTTTTTTTAAGTTTAATATTTAGTTGGAAGCATTTAAATTGTTTAATTCCATGCATTCGTATGTCTCTTGATGATTTCCTATGAGAGAGTATGTACTCATATCTATGTCTTTTTGAGAAACGTATTTAAGTCGGACACTAGTTATCTGAGTATTCAGAGAGAGACTCACTGAGAGCTGAGTTTGTTTATATGTATATACTATAACGCCTTTTGTTTTTACAAAAAATTTATTCTTTTTATGTTTATAACTAAAAATTTGCATTTTTAACATACCGTTAAGGCAGTAAATCAGTAAATCAGTAAAAGCAGGTATAATCAGTAAATCAAATCACGCCCTCCCTGTCCATCTTGATCTATTGATCTATTGATCTAGTTGATCTATTGATTCAAATCATATTTTGTATAAAAAAAACACCAAAAACTTTTATTTATTTTGTATTGTTTTCTTTAACATTTTGTTTTACTAAAAAATTTAATTCTTTTATGTTTATAACTTAAAAAAAATTTTTTCCATTTTTACATACCTTTAAGCAGTAAATCAGTAAATCAGGTAAATCAGACCGGCCCTCCATACCCTCCTACCCTTCCATGATCTATTGATCTATTGATCTATTGATTCAAGTCCATTTTGTGTTAAAACAAATATAAAAACTTTTATTTATTTTGTTTTATTTTACTATAAAATTTATTTATTTTGTTTTATTTGCTTTAACATTTTGTTTTTACTAAAAAATTTATTCTATTTTTATGTTTATACTTAAAAAATTTTGCATTTTTACATACCTTAAAAGCAAGTAAATCAGTAAATCAGTAAATAAACTGCCCTCCATACCCTCCTACCCTTCCTGATATATTGATCTATTGATTCTATTGATTCAAGTACGTAGCAGTACGAAATATTCCACAAGCTTTCAAACGTTTTGGTTTTATTTTTTACTATAATTTTTATTTATTTTGTTTTATTTGCTTTAAAACATTTTGTTTTTAACTAAAAAATTTATTCTTTTATGTTTATAACTTAAAAATTTGCAATTTTTCATACTTAAAGGCAGAAATCATAAATCAGGTAAATCAAACTGCCCTCCTACCCTCCCTACCCATCCATAATCTATTGATCTATTGATCTATTGAATCTATTGATTAAGTTCATATTTTGTTTTATTTTTACTGAAATAAAATTATTTTATAATGTTTTGTTTTCTTTAAAACATTTTGGTTTTACTGAAAAAAATTTAATTCCTTTTTATGTTTATAACTTAAAAATTTTGCATTTTTACATACCTTAAAGCAGTAAATCAGTAAATCAAGTAACAGTAAATCAGTAAAACAGTAAATCAAACTGCCCTCGTCAGCCACCGCACCCTCCTACCCTTCCATGATCTATTGACATGAATCTATTGATCTATTGATTCAAGTCAAAATATTTTGTATAACATAACATAAAAACTTTAACTAATTGAGTTTATTGGTTTAACATTTTTGTTTTTAGTAAAAAAAATTTTAATTCTTTTTATGTTTATAACCTTAAAAATTTTGGGCATTTTACAAACCACCTATTAACGCAGTAAATCAGTTAGATCAAACACCCACTCTATCCCTCTACACATTCGTGATCTATTGATCTATTAAATAGATCTATTGTCGTTATCCATTGACTAATTGATTAAAGTCCATATTTTGTTTTATTTTTACTATAAAAATTTATTTATTTGTTTCTTAAACATTTTGTTTTTACTATAAAAAATTTATTTATTTTGTTTTGTTTTTTTCTTTAAAACATTTTGTTTTTAACTAATTTATTTCTTTTTTTTAAATGTTTATAAACTTAAAAAATTTGCATTTTTACATAACCTAAAAAAAACTAAATCAAGTAAATCCAGTAAATCAAACTGTACCAACACCCTCCTAGACCCTTCCATGATCTATTGATTCAAATCATATTTTGTATAACATATCTCAAAAACTTTTATTTATTTTGTTTTGTTTTTCTTTAAAACATTATGGTTTTTACATATATAAATTTATTTATTTTGTTTAGTCTTCTTTAAAAAAAACATTTTGGTTTTTATACTAATTTTATTTCATTTTAATGTGTTATAACTTAAAAAAATTTGCATATTTACATACCTTAAAGCAGTAAATCAGTAAATCAGTAAGTCAAACTGTAACCAGACGCCCTCCCACCCTTCTGTGATCTATTGATCTATTGATCTATTGATTCAAGTCATGTTTAGTATAACATAACACAAAAAACTTTTAATTTATTTTGTTTTGTTTCTTTAAAACTTTTTTCGTTTTTTTTTACTAAAAAAATTTATCTTTTTAATGTTTATAACTTTAAAAAAAATTGCATTTTTTACATACCCTAAACCAATAAAAAATCAGTTTAAAAAATCAATGTTAAATCCAAACTGCCCTCCATTACCCTCCTATATACCCTTAGCCATGAGATCTATTAGATGACACAGATTGATAGGCATGCATATAGATCTGATTGATTCTATTGATTCAAGTCATATTTTGTATAACATAACACAAAAACTTTTATTTATTTTGTTTTGTTTCTTTAAACATTATGTTTTTACTAAAAAAAAATTTATTCTTTTTATGTTTATGACTTAAATTTTTTTGCATTTTTACTAAAAAATTTATTCTTTTTATGTTTATAACTTAAAAAATTTGCATTTTTACATACCTTAAAGCAGTAAATCAGTAAATCAGTAAATCAAACTGCCTTCCTATCCTTCCATGATCTATTGATCTATTGATTCAAGTCATATTTTGTATAACATAACACAAAAACTTTTATTTATTTTGTTTATAACTTAAAAAAATTTGCATTTTTACACACCCTAAAGCAGTAAATCTGTAAATCAGTAAATCAAACTGTGTCCAGCCACCCTCCTACCCTTTCGTGATCTATTGATCTATTGATCTATTGATCTATTGATTCAAGTCATATTTTGTATAACATATCTCAAAAACTTTTATTTATTTTATTTTCTTTTTGTTTTTCTTTAAACATTATGTTTTTACTATAAAAATTTATTTATTTTGTTTTATTTGCTTTAAACATTTTGTTTTTACTAAAAAAAATTATTCTTTTATGTTTATAACTTAAAAAATTTGCATTTTTACACACCCTAAAGCCGTAGCAATCAGTATATTGATCAGTAAATCAAACTGCCTTCCAGCCACCCTCCTACCCTTCCATGATCTATTGATCTATTGATCTATTGATTCAAGTCATATTTTGTATAACATAACACGAAACTTTTATTTATTTTGTTTATAACTTAAACAAATTTGCATTTTTACATACCCTAAAACAGTAAATCAGTAATCATAGTACCATCAACCTTCCTATCCTTCCATGATCCATTGATCTATTGATCTATTGATCTATTGATTCAAGTCATATTTTGTATAACAGTACAAACTTTTATTTATTTTGTTTATAACTTAAAAAAATTGCAT
>JABUQX010032395.1:65000-66137 GCA_015478945.1 Trachelipus rathkii
ACTGATTTACTGATTTACTTGCTTTAAGGTATGTAAAATGCATTTTTTTAAAAGTTATAAACAAAATAAATAAAAGGTTTTGCTTTTTCTGTTATGTTATACATATGACTTGAATCAATAGATCAACTAGATTCAATTAAATCAAATAAGATTCAATAGAGCATGGGAAGGATACGGAAAGGTTGAATGGACTATGATTACTGATTACTGTTTTAGGGTATGTAAAAAAAATCAAAATTTGGTTTAAGTTAATAAACAAATAACATAAAAATTTTGTGTTTATGTTATACAAATATGACTTTGAATCAATAGATCATAGATTGGGAGGGTCGTAGATCATGGCAGGGTAAGGAGGGTTGCTGGAAGGCAATTTGATTTACTGATTTCCTGGATTTACTGCTTTTTTAGGGTATGTAAAAAAAATGCAAATTTTTTTAAAAAGTTTATAACAATAAAAGAATACTTTTTTTTAGTAAAAACAAAATGTTTAAAAAAGCAAAATAAAACAAAATAAATAAATTTTTAATAGAAAAACATAAATGTTTAAAAAAGTTTAAAGAAAACAAAAAAATAAATAAAAGTTTTTTGAGAATATGTTATTAACAAATAGATCAATATAGATCAATAGATCAATGATTCTCACGAAAGGGTAGGAGGGTGGCTGGAATGTATTTTGATTTACTGATTAACAGATTTACTGCTTTAGGTGTGTGTTAAAAAGGCAAATTTTTTTTAGTTTATAACAAAATAAATAAAGTTTTTGTGTTATGTATAACAAAAAATGGACTTGAATCATAATAGATCAATAGTAATCAAATAAGATCATGGAAGGATATGGAAGGCAGTTTGATTTACTGATTTAAAACTGCTTTAGGTATGTAAAATGAAATTTTTTTAAAAGTTATAAACATAAAAAGAAAAATTTTTTTTAAGTAAAAATGCAAAAGAATTTTACTTATAAACATAAAAAGATAAATTTTTTTTTTAGTAAAAACATAATGTTTAAAGAAACAAACAAAAATAAATTAAAAGTTGTGTTATGTTATACAATAATGACACTTGAAATCATAGATCAATAGTCAATAGAATCGAAATAGATCAATGGAAGGGTAGGAGGGTATGGAGGGCAATTTTGAT
>JABUQX010032396.1:0-15482 GCA_015478945.1 Trachelipus rathkii
CACGAGAGGGATCAATAAATTAGATTCAATCAAAAATTTTCGAAATTTAAAAATAGCAAAAAAAAAAAAAAAAAAAAAAAAAAAAAAAAAAATTATTTAATCCTACATTAATTATGCATTACTGTAGGAAAGAAAACAAATGTTTTCAACTGTTGTTGATTGCGTTTTTCCGAATTTTAGGATGATTACGCGCAATTTAAAAAAAAAAAAAAAACACACACACACACAACAATTACAAATGTTTTCCTACTGTAGGAAAACAAATTTTTTCAACTGTTGTTTTTTTCAAATTTTCCAAATTTTAGGATGGTTACGCGCAATTCCGGGTTTGGTATTTTCTCCCAACAAATTTTCTTTTTCACAAAAAAAAAAAAAAAAAGGAAAAAAAGAAAAAAAAACAATTACAATGTTTTCCTACAGTAATTATGCATTACTGTAGGAAAACAAAAGTTTTCAACTGTTGTTGATTGAGCTTTTAAAAATTTTCCTAATTTTAGGATGGTCATGCGCAATTCCAGGTTGGGTCATTTTTGTCCCAACCAATTTTCTTTTTCAAATTCATAATTTCATATTATATCGTTATTATATCGTTTTTTTTCACATCTTCAACTCCTACTTGAGGAATACTTGGAAGATAATTATTAAGTCGTCACAAGCTCACAATGTTTCCTAATTTTATTTATTCATCATTATATTAGATTTTATAGGTAAGGAGTGGGTGGGTGACCTACGAAACGTGTGTAGTGCGGCGCGGCGCGGCGCTACACATAATTCAAGTGTCCCAGTGGGAGCGGTGCAAAATTCCAGTGTGGCGCGGCACATAATTCCAGTGCTCCAGTGGTAGCGGAACATAATCCAGTGTGCCGGTGTGGCGCGACACATAATAATTTCAATGTTCCGGTGTGCGCAAGGCATAATTCCAGTGTGCTGGTTCTGAGCGGCACATAATTCCAGTGTCTCGGTGGGCGCTGGGCATACTCTTAGAGGGCAGGAGCGACGCGGCACATAAGTCCAGCGTCCCGGTGGGTCGCTGGGCAAAATTCCTAGGTGCATTTCTGAAGCGGTAAATAATTCCAATGTCCCGGTGATCGCGGCTCATAATTCTAGTGTGCCTGTGGGCGCGGGGCATAATTCTAGTGTGCCTATGTATGCGGGGCATAATTCTAGCGTGCCTGTGGGTGAGGGGCATAATTTCAGTGTCCCGGTGATCGCTACATTTAATTTAGGTCTCTCTGTGCGACGCAGCACATAATTCCAGCGTCCTGGTGGTTGTGGAACATAATTCCTGCGTGTCAGTGAGACGTGGCACATAATTCCAGTGCCATGGTGTGCGCTGGGCTAATTCCAGTGTGCCGTTGAGACGCGGCACACAATTCCAGTGTCTTTGTGGTCGCAGAAGGTAATTTCTGTATCTCGGTGCATCGCGGCACATAATTATAGTGTCCCGCCTCGGCGCTGAACAAATTTGCAGTGTGCCTTTCTGGCGTGACACATAATTTCAGTTTCCCGGTGGTCGCGGCACATAATTTCAATATCACGGTGCGGCGTGGGGCATAATTTCACTATGTCGGTGTTGCACAGCATTTATTTTCAGTTTCACGGTGGTCTGGAATCGAATCATAATTCCAGTGTCCCGGTGCTGCGCGGGGCATAATTTGCAGTGTCTCGGTGTGGCGCGGCAAATAATTCCAGTCTCGGTGGGTGCGGGGCCTAATTTCTGTGTGCCAGTGCGGTGCGGCACATAATTCCAGTGTCCCGGTAGTCGAAGAACATAATTCCAGTGTGCCGTTGCAGAGTGAATCAATTTTCTGGTGTCCCGGGGCGGTGCTATTTTAAAAATATAGAGGTCAGAGGTGAGGAGTGGCTCGTGGTAACATTGAAATATAAAAGTGCGGTTCGGTTCAAAAGAGACTTTTGGTGAGGTGCGTGATGCGGTCGCTTTGGTGCGTTGTGGTGCGGAAAATTCCTTAGCCCATCCAACCCTACCACAGACTAAAGGCAACTGAGTTTCACCTTTTATATATGAAAATTGTACTATTTTGCATATTATTATTTCATACCTTAGAACTCATCTCGCAATTATTTCTTCAATGAGATGATATGAACATGTTGGAAGTCTTTGAAATCATTGACAGGAAAAGTCGTATTGTTTCCTCAAAAAAGTATGTCTTCTAATCAGTTTAAATTTGTCGATGTTTTGGACATTCTACAAAAATTTTGTAGACTCTTTTTCTCCGTTTTTATTGTGTCTACGATTTGGACGAATAAGAAAATTTCAGAAGATCCATATATATATATATATATATATATATATATATATATATATATATATATATATATATATATATATATATAATATATATATATATTATATATATATATATATAATATAGTATATAGATTACCATATATATTATATATATATATATTTCCCCTGGCCCAAGTGGGCCACAACCATACCCCTCACAAAACCCGTCATTCACTCCTATTATGCACCTTTATTCTCGCCTCTGTCAAACTCACATTTCTCTCCTTCAGACATTCGTTTACTGACTCATCCCCTTTTTCTTCGTCTCCCAGCCGGTTTATTCCCAACACACTCACCACTTACATCCGCTTAAACAACACGACTGTCATTCATTCCTTTCCAACATGGCCCAAACCATCTCAACGTACTTTCATTTATTCCTCATTTACCCCTTTCTTCACACAACATAACTTTCTAATACGTTCATTTTCCTCATTTTATCAATTCTTTTCACACTAAAACACCTGCCTCCTAAGATTGGTCCATCTGACACATTGGTGAACTTTAGATTATACCTTTTATTCCACACTATAAAAGTCTCACTACTATACATTAAACACAGGTAAACAACATACCCTCAATGTAAGACCCTAGCGCACTCAAGACTTAGTCCTTTACATCCACCCAACGATTTAATTGCACCAGCCACCTTCCTGCCATTCACAACTTTTCATTCTACACTCTGCATCATCTGTTCCCTTTTCATCCAACATATATCTCAAATATTTTAAACTCAGAGACACTTGTTCCAGCTGCCTACATCTCAACATAACTTCACATCGAGAACTGTCCTCACTCACAACCATAACCTTACACTTATCAACGTTTACATTCAAACCCCTCCTTTTACACACCCTGATAAAATTCTCTCGTACCATCCTCGTCAAACTCTCGTTCAGATTCACCACAACAAAAACAAATCATCCTCAGATAATTAGTAGGGCCACCGTCCACTCATCCTCCATTCTCCATCATTCTAAAACATTTCCTGACACCCCATCTCTAATCTTCTTTCAAAACCCATCTATATACAAAATTGAATAACCAGGGGGCATTAACACATCCTTGCCTATTCGCATTAATCCTAAACAATCACCATTGACATCATTTATTCTTTACATCACCCTCATTATCGTCGACATACTAGTATTATACTTATTATAAATATATAATATTATATATATATATATATATATATTATATATATATATATTATTATATATATATATATATATTTATATATATATATAATATATATATATATATATATATAGAATATTCATTTTTTTTCTTCAGAGGCCACTGGGTGGGATGAGAGGTGCTCACATCACTGGAAACAAAAGAGTAGTAGAAGAATTGGCGGCAGTCGAAAAGAAAGCCCTATTTTGTACTCTTATGTGGAACTCGTCGCATGCCAGAAAAATGCATCCTAGGCTTCAGAAACTGCGCGACCCTCAACTATGGCACTCAATCAATGTAGGGTTCTCCTGGCCCCAGGATGAGCTACTCATACCATACGCCCCTCACAAAAACCCCGCAATTTCAGCCCATTATGCTGCACCTTTCTTCTCACTCTTACAAATATCACATTCCTGCTCTTCCAGGCGCATTCCTTTACTGACTCAATTCCTCACTATGCTGCCATCTCTCAATTTGGTTCCTTCGCTTTGGCCCGTAGATGAGCCCCCAACCATAATCCCTTCATCAAAACATCCCGCCCTTCCTCCTATTATGTCACCTTTCTTGCTCGTCGCTCTGCCAAACCATATTTCTCTCCTCCAGGCAATTCCTTTACTGGGCTCAATCCACCTTTTCTTCTGTCTCCCAGTCTTTCGATTCCCAGCACACTCACCACTATATATCAGCTTAAGTAAATGACTATCATCCATCCTTTCCACATGACTAAACCATCTCAATATACTTTCATTTATTCTATTTACTACTTTTCCATGCAAACACACTCCTAATGCCATTTTATCAATTCTCTCACACCCTAAACACGCCCCTAAGAATTGTCCTTCTGAGCACATTGTACTTTATATTTATTCCTCCTATTCCAGACCATAGTTTCACCATTATACATTAATCCAGGTAACAACAACATACCCTCATGTATAATCGCTAGTGCACATCAAGGACTTTTAATCGCTTTAGCATCCAATCAAACGATTTAATTACACCAGCCACCTTCCTCCTACGCATTGCGCAACTTTCCAACTACGTTTCTCGGTCACCATCCGTTCCATTTTCATCCAACATATATCCTAAATATTTAATTAATCTCCGAGACTTGTTCCAGTTGTTCACCATCCAACATCAAACTTTTCAACGCGAGAGTCTCGATTTTACATCTAGATGGATTAATTAATTAATTAATTAATAAACATACAACAACAACAACAGAAAATGCTGGGCCTGTAACAGGGTTGTGGTGTCGGCTCAAAAATTTTCCGACTCCGACTCCGACTCTACCCTCTTCAAAATTACCTTACTCCCGACTCCAGCCGATCGATCCACCTCTTCAAAATTACCGACTCCGACTCACCCTTTGAAAATTGGCCTGGCTCCGACCTCCGACTCCATCTCCTTTTGAAATTACCGACTCCGACTTCTCCAACTCGCACCCTATTCAAAATTACCGACTCCGACTCCGACTCCACACTTTTCAAAATTGCCGACTCCGACTCCGACTCCACTCTCTCATCAAAACTACCGACTCCCCGACTCCGCGACTCCGACTCCACAACCCTGGTCTGTAAGACCCATAGATACCCATCTAAAAATATTCTGTGGTCTCTAAGACCCATAGATAAAGTCTCAATGAAATTTTTGAAAATGTCCAACAGGAAATCATAAACGCGAACAATATCTCAATCTTTAACGCTTTTACTTAAAATACATTTAAATATTTCTGTTTATTTATTATATATTAGTAGTTTGAATTTTATAATAACATTTATTTGTTGTGTAATTTCAGATAAATATATTTTAAAGTACTTTTATTCTAACATACTATTTTTCCCCACAAATTTTGTCCTTAGTGATTGACACTATAGAATTTTAAAATAGCACAGCTACCTGGACACTGAATACGTGCCCTCTGCACCGGCACACTGAAAACTTCATGTGCCACTACCTCGCTGGGGACACTGGACATTATCTGCTCTGCTCCAAAGCCGGCACCACTGGAATTATGGTCCTCGACCATCGGACACTGCAATTAGCCGCCAAATTGCACTGGGTACTTTAACAATTATATTGAACAAATGGAATTATGTTTCGCGAACGCACTGAGACACTGAAATTATGTGCCCGTCACGGCTCAGTCAGCGCCGCTGTGCAGCTGAGCAAAAAAACGCTGGAATTCGTCCGCGGCTGAGACACTGAAAAATATGCGCTGTGCCGAACCAGCAACCTCTAAATTAATGTGACCCGCGCCAACAACCGGGACACTGAAATTATGGCCCGCGCCCTCCGACCCGAAGTAATTGCAATGTTACGCACCACCAGGACGTTGGAATTATTGAAGTGCGCGCCGCATCAAAGACACTGGAATTATGCCTCGCGCTGCACGGGACATTCTGAAGATTATGTTGGCGCTGCACCTTTAAATGCTGGATAATGGTGGTCCCATTCATCGGACACTAGAAGTATTAACCGTTCCGCACCTAAACACTCTAACTATGTCTCCGCTGAAACTGGGTACACTGGAATTATCATGCCGAGGTCAGTAAGACCAACTGTAATTCGTCTCCGCGATTCACAGAGACACTAGAAAATATGTGCCGCGGTCCTCACCGGTACACTGAATTTTATGCCTCGCGCACCACCATTGACACTGACACTGTGTGCTACGGCTTAACGCAGGATCACGGGGAGTAGTGGCGGCGCCACAAGATGGCAGACACAGCAAGTTTTGCCATTCGTAGCACCGGAACAAATGGAATTTATGTGCCGCGTCGCAACCTCGCACAGTGGAACTATGCCCAGTCGGAAACACGGGCACTGGATATTATGTATGCGCGCGCCCCATCCGAATAGACAGCTGGAATTATGTTCCGCGACCTACCGGACAGCTTTAATTATGTGACGCGCCACACCGAATTAAATGTCTGGCGCTGCACCGGCACACTGGAATCATGATATGCCTCACCGACACCAGAAATGAAGATGTCCGTCACTACACCGGCATAGTGGATTATGTATGTTCCGCGACCAGTGGGACACTGGAATTGGAGGCCATGCCACACGGGATACTGAAATTATGTGTCGTCCCGCACAGGAATTATGTGGAGCGCCGCACCGCATTAAACTCGGTGCGTGGGTCATCCCTACATACCTACCTTAATAATAATAATTTAAAAGGCTGTGGAATTAATAAAAAATAAATAATATATATTACACGAGTTTATAAATCTCATTGAAATTTTTGAAAATGTCCAACAGGAAATCAAAAACACGAACAATATCTCAATCTTGAACACATTTTGAACTTATACAATAAAATATTTATTTTTGTTTTATTTATATATTTAGTAAAATTTAGAATTTACATTAGGCTATTTGGGTCAGACTGTCTAAAGCTAACATCATGCAACTAGAGAACGGCAGCACCTAGTAAAACAAATTATATATTTGTAATCAGAGGAAAATTTTAAGGAGGGTTTTTATTTTTTTATTTTTTCTTTTTTTTTTATTTATTTTTTTTTTTTGCATTTATTCATCGGAATTATTTAAAAAGTTTTTTCTCCCATTTAGTGGGCTCGTGCCGACGGGGGACAGAGGGAGGGACTTCGTCCCCCCATCGTCCACCGGTAGGCCGAGAGACCCCAACTCCTGCCATCTTTTTGGATTATTATAGTGTTATTCTTCTTTTAACTAAAGGAATATCATTGGGTAAACCGCAAAGATACCCTTAAATGGGTAAAATAGAAAAAAAAGTTCTAAATATTTCCGACGAATAAATGAAAAAAAAAAAAAATTAAAAACCCCCCTTAAAATTTTTCGCTCATTCAAAAACATATAATTTGTTTTACTGTAGATGCTGTCGTTCTCTAGTTATATGATGTCAGCTTTAGACAGCCTGACCGGTTATTTGTTGTGTAATTTCATTTAAATATATTTTAAATGTATTTATTATTTAACTATTTTTTCAAACACCACTTAATAACTTTGCGTATTTAAGTTGCTAGCTATCAAAGAAAATAATAATAATAAAATACATCAAAAAAATTAATAATTCATAATAAATTAATAATAATAGTAATAATAGATAATAATATAATAATAATAAATAATAATATAATAATATATATATATATATATATATATATATCTATATATATAATATAATATATATATATATATATATATATAATATATATATATATATAATATAATATATATATATATTATATATATATATATATATATATATATAATATATATACGGTATATAATTATATATATATATATTTTATATATATATATATAATAAAATATATATATAATAATATATATAATAATATATATATATATATATATTATATATATATATATATATATATATATAGGCAAGCCTCTAGAAGAGCTACAATCCATATCTCACAAAATACTACAATAGCTTACAGCAAAAGGAATAAATGTGAAATCCTGGTAAATATTTACCGAGGAAAAAAAATATCTACAAAAACTACAATAGCTTACAGGGGGAAGAGAATACATTTTTTTAGAAATCCCTTTGTAAATTTTCAGTTAGGATGAATGTAAAAAAAAAAATAAATAAATAAATAAACAATCAAAATTGGCGATTTTTTAGGGGGGGGAAGCTTCGAAGCCGACGGGGGGACATAGATATATTAATATTATATATATATATCTATTATATATATATATATATATATATATATATTATAATATATATATAATATATATATATTAATATATATATAATATATAATATAATTATATAAATTATATAATATAGTAATATATATATATGATATAATATATATATAATATAAATATATATTATATAATATATATTATAATATATATATATATATATATATATAATAATATAATAGTATATATATATATATATATATATATATATAATAATATAATATATATATATTATATATATATATTATTGTAAGGTATTACACGGCAAAATATAGGGGGCTCGACCAACGGGAACACAGGGGATGTTTTCTCATACCCCGTAGGGAGGGGCGGAGGAACCCCCGCGACACCCGAATACCAAAGAGCGGGGGTCCGGAGACCCTACCAAGCGTGGGATAGTCTCCCCCGTAGTCCCCGGAAGCCGAGCGACCCCGAATGCCTGCCATCCGGTTCGGTAGTATACCCCTTCGGGTATTCTTTACTAAAAAAAAAAAAAAAAATTACTAGAAAGTCTTTTTTTTAACGAGTAACGTATAAAAAGTCTCTAATTAGGCTTCTAACTCATAGTACTATAAGTTATTAAAAATATTTTTTTTTTTTACTTCTCTTAACTTGCCTTTTAGTTTCATCTGTATTTCCTTTTCCCTGTAAGCTATTGTAGTTTTTTGAGAATTTTTTTTTTTCGCACACAAAATTACCAGCATTCCAGCAATGTATTCCTTTCCCGGTAGCTGTTGTAAGTTTTTGAGTATTAATTGTGGCTTTCTAGGGCTGCCATAAATATATTATATAAAAAATATATATATATATATGTATATATATTATATATATATATTATATTATAATATATATATAATTATATATATATATATACGTATATATATATATTGAGTCAGTGTACAGGACCCACCACGGCTGCTCACAATGAAACGGCCACACTGGGCTGAAAAATCAGCACCATGGGAGGGCCTTGTCATATATATGTTTCAAATGTCAAAGAAAGAATTGGTAGTGGAAAGGAATATTAGTCAGTCAAAATATAATAAGAAAACTAAAGTAAAATATCCTTGCATTATTAATAGTCCTAATTTACAGTAACAAATCAATGTTAACTAAAGAAATATTCACTTCTTGAATGATAACAAGAAAATGAGTTACTTGCTTAGTGGAAGATTCAAGCAGATAAGATATGGGATAATGCCTTTTAGAAGGTGTTAATTGGACGCTTAAGTAGGAAAATAACGGTACAGCGAATAGAGTCCAGATATATATATATATATATATATATATATATAGTATCTATATATATATATAATATATATATATATATATATATATAGTATATATATATATA
The DNA here is from genome assembly GCA_015478945.1 of Trachelipus rathkii. Taxonomy (NCBI): domain Eukaryota; kingdom Metazoa; phylum Arthropoda; class Malacostraca; order Isopoda; family Trachelipodidae; genus Trachelipus; species Trachelipus rathkii. The sequence goes on from JABUQX010032396.1 coordinate 9,567, forward strand.
TATATATATATATATATATATATATATATTTTATGACAGTCAAAACGTAGGCCAGATTTTAGAGGTACTGTGGAGACAACGTAAAGTATTTAGTAGAAGTGACGTGGATGTCAGTGAGACATCAATGACACCGTATAGGATCAAACTTCACGATTATACCCCTATATATCAACGGGCCAGGAGGTTTGATCAGAGAACAAACGAAGAAATTGAACATCAGGTAAAGGAGTTGTGTTTACGAGATATAGTGGAGCCGTGTGCTGCAGAGTGGAGCTCACCGGTAGTGCCGATACGAAAGAAAGATGGGACACTCAGACTGTGTGTCGACTATAGAAGGCTTAACAAGGTGACAGAGGCGGACAGGTTCCCCATGGCGAACATCACAGAAACAGTTTTTGGTTGTCACGGTGCTCAGTATTTTACAAGTTTGGATTTAGTAAAAGGTTACTACCAGATGAACTTGGAGGAGGGTAGTAGAAATTTTACAGCTTTTTCGACTGTCAGTGGGCAGTACCGTTTTAAAAGGTTAAGCTTTGGCTTGAAAAACGGACCTGCGGCATTCCAACGGGAAATGCAGAGAATACTTTCGGGGTTCAGTAAAGATAGAGTGGTGGTATATGTTGACGATGTATTATTGATTTCAGGAGAGTTTAAGGAACATCTGGTATTAATAGAGCAGGTACTGCAGCGGTTTTGTGAAACTAACGTGAAGGTGAAAGTTAGTAAGTGTAATTGGGTGCAAAAAGAGGTACAGTTTTTGGGCCATATTATTGGTCGTACAGGTATCAGGAAGCTTCCGGAGTTTATGTCCCAAATTGATAAACTAGAAAAACCAAGTAACATCGGAGAATTGAGGAGATATTTAGGTATGATAAACTTTCAGCGGAAGTTTATAAGGAACTGTTCAGAGGTAGCGGCACCTCTTAGTGCATTAACTGGTGGTAAAAGGAAGGATCCGATAGTGTGGACGGATGAGAGAACAAAGGCGTTTATGGACTTAAAAGAAAGAATGAAGGAATCGGTGGAGTTGGCGTTTCCGAATTTTTCACCAGAGGCAAAACAGTTAGAGTTATTTGTGGACGCCAGTGGATTTGGTATGGGAGCTGGGCTGTGCCAGGAACAAGGAGGTGAGAGAAGGGTGATTGCTTTTAACTCACATTCATTCAATTCTTGTGAAAGAAGAGCCTCAACTATTGAAAGAGAACTTCTTGCAATCAGGTGGGGGGTGAAAAGTTTTAGATCATTTTTGTTAGGTCAAAATTTTATTTTATATACCGACCACCGACCTTTGGTATATTTACATACTATGAAATTGATTGATAGCAAGCTGGCACGGGTATTAGACGATCTTAGTGAGTACAGTTTTGAGGTGCGGTACTATCCGGGTAAAGATAATATTTTTGCGGACACTTGGTCCAGGTGCCATAGGAGTGAAGATCAGGATGAAGAACCAGCGGATCCATGTGCCCTTCCTGGAGGGTTAACCATAATGAAATTAGTTCCCGGTGGAGCGGACTCCTTATTTATTAGTTTAAAGGCTGTGTTGGAGGATGTGCAGGTACAGGGTAACCGTACAAAATCACAAAGATGTTTAAGAGAGATATTAATGATATCACTTATAATGAAGATAGAAGTTGTATTGGTGTAGAGAGAAAACAAAGTCCGTGAAAGATTTGAGGGCATTGGAGGATGCCTGTAGAGAACCGTATCCAGAATGTTGTTATGGCAAGTGACATGTTTATAGGTGAAGTCTGGTTAACATCATGGTACTGTGTTGTTCGGTGTGTACCTTGGTCCAAGTGGGAAAGAAAGAAAATCTTAAAATTGTAAACATATACAGGGTACTTGAGGTGACACATTTTAACCTTTTAAGAAATGACGGAACCGTTTAAGCAGTAAATAGAGTAGAAGCATCATGGGTTGATAGAATCCCTATTCTCAGGAATGAGTTACATCAGGTATGGAAGAGGAACGGTAGAGGATTGCCGAATAATGAATTTAGTGAGGACCGGATATACAATTTGTGCTATGGTACATGAATGAATGGTCTGACATTAAACTTGATGATAGCGGTGAGAGTGCAATATATCACGGTTAGAAGGTTTGCAATCCATGTATTTGGGAGGTGTAGGCTGGGCAGTGAGTTTGTATTGTTATGGTGCGCAAGTGTCGTTTTTTTAGATACTAGGTGCATGTCATAATCTGAGTACAAGAATGGTGTAAATGTTCAAGACCTGGAGAAGTTTCGGCGCTAGTTCGATAGGAAGTGGTCAATAAATTTTTGACACTTAAGGAGTCACTACAGGGTATTGTGGAGTGTAACATGGCAGTAGAAATTGAAATTAGTACTTTGTATCGGCGGGGGGTGGTGTTACCATTGGCTGTGGTACAGAATGGGTACATTCCAGCATGTATGCTGTTAGGTATGAACTATTTGAAGGAAGTAGAGGCGGAACTGGACTTTGGTGAAGGGATAATTTGTCACGGTGATGATGCAGATGATGTAAGTGATACATTTCTGACAACAGTAGGAGTGTATAACATAATGGTACAGAGTGGAGGTGAAAGTAATATAATATCGGTTCATGACATCACTAGGCTGCAAGAAAGATCAGAGGTAGTAAGGACACTGAGGCAAAAGGTGAGAAGGAAGCAGTTGATAACGAAAGGAGATGTGCTGCTTAAAGAATTTTATCGGTATAGAGACGATTTTCGTATGAACGGGTCCATTTTGGTGAAGAGGATGGGAACAAAGTATTATAGTGCAGTCATTGGGTTCCAACAGTTGGTTAGTGTGTGTGTGGTAACACATAGGAACATGGCGCACGTTGGAAGGGACAATGATTTGATCAACAACGATCAACACGAAATATTTTTGACATACAAGGAAGATAGAGGTCAGGAACCCGTTTGAGTTAGTAGCAGTGGATGTGATGGCGATGCCAAAGACAAGAAGAGGTAACGTGGCTTGCTTGGTCGCAGTGGACCATTGTAGTAAGTGGGCGGCGGTGAAACCGTTGAAGGATAAGTCGGCAGGAAGTGTGGCCGACGCTTTCGAATTCCAGATGTTACCAGCGTTTGTGCGGCCACCTTATAAAGTGTTAACGGATAACGGGGTGGAGTTTAGAAGTGGTAGGTTTGAGAAAATGCTTCAAGAGTATGGAATAGAACACATTTACAGCAGCCCATATAAGCCAGCGAGTAACGGGGCCGTGGAGCGTGCAAATAGGACTTTTGCTGAATTCCTGAGAAGTATCATGGAGAAAAACATTGATTGGGACAGTTGTCTGCCAAGAGCGGTGCTTGTGTATAACAATACAAAGCATGCAGAGCTTGGGGTGTCCCCGGTGGAAAAATTGATGGTGGAGAAGCATGAGAAGGGTAAAGTGGTACCGATTCCGAGAGATCAGCAGGAGAAGTGGCGTGAAGGACACCCAAATTGGTTACCGTATGCGGTAGGGGTGAGAGTTAAGAGAAAAATTGTTACAGTGGATAGGAGTCTGAACAGAAAACTGAGCGAGAAGTATGAGGGTCCGTTTACAATAACTAAGGTTATTTCAGGAGGTATGTCGTATGACATTAAGGGTAAAACTAAAACGGCAAGAGCACATTACTCTCATTTGAAGGTTTGGGCGGATCCCCCAGAGTATTTGAGACAATACTTCCAGTGTGAAGAGGTGGATTGGGATCCGAAAGAACATCAGTTAGAGGTGGAAGAAGTGGAAGAGGTACCAGAAATGACAATGGAGTGTGTACCACGGTACAGGCGAACATCACCAGAGTTAGAACTTCCAAAGAAGCAAGGGTCGAAAATTAAAGAAGCTTGGCGTTTGTTAAAACAGATGGCAATGAAAGAAGGAGGTGGCAAAAAGAGTGTATCAGTACAAACGGAGGAACTTGTGGGTGAGACTAAAGGAACCCAAACGGAGGATTACGGTACGGTGCTTTCACCCATCGATGCTAGTGAGTATCGCGACTGGTTCGATGAAGAGGAGGTGGATGGTGGTATGGAAAGTGACTATGATATTAGCAAATTTGTAAAATCACTAAGGTTTCCGGAAAATAGCTACTCGTTGGGAGTCCATATTAGTGACGAAAGTGGTGACGAAGTGGACTTCATTATGGAGCAAGAAGTGGAATCCACTATGAATCAAGAGGTGGACTCGGTCATACAACAAGAAGTAGAGGAACCAGTGGTGGAGCAGATAGAAGGTGTAGAAGAGGTCAACATCATGGTGACCAGTCCGGAGGGTTCCGAATATAGACCACGGTCTATATATGATGAGTTATTGGAAGTGGGTGAGGTACCTGATGCAATGATGATAGGTACTGGACGTGAGGAACAAGAAAAGAGTTTATCGGATTCAGATGTATATACGGTACCAATGACCAGGTCGAGAGGACCCGTGCCAGAACAGCCGAATGTGATGAGGAGGGTCATTGAATATGAAAAGAGAACGGAGGCACGGAGAAGGGCATCAACTGGACAAATGAAGTGAGGTACAGTGTTTATTTGAAGGTATTGGTTGTTGAATTTTGTTTCTTTTGAAGATTGTGTTACAATCTTGGAGGGGGAGTTGTATGGTAGGTTGGTTCGTATGCCAGATTGATTCTTAAACCAACTAAATCCGCAAATGCAAATTCAAATACGAAGGATTTCGTGAGCGAAAAAAGATATTTATTCTTGGATGGTTTTGTGAGCAACAAGTCTTCAAAGGAAGTTCAAGTAGTTCTTAAATTGGATTTTGTCATAAAAGTTGTCATCGTTAAAGGAATTGTTAACAAAAAGTGTATGGTTAACAAAGAAAGTGTTATTGTTGCTGCGAAGAGGTTTCAGTGGTAACCATCTTAGAAGTTTCGTGTCCCGTGAAAATCGGGACCTAGTGCAGACCTGGTGCAGACCGGTTGGAAACCTGGTGCGGAGCCTGGTGCGGACCTGTTGTGGATCCGGTGCAAAGCTGGTGTGTGGATCCAGTGTTATTGGTGGAGACGAGTGTAGCGGCTCCAGAGTCATTGGTGGAGCTCCGGCGGTGTGAACACCAGTAAAGAAGAATTGGAGGGTGCCGGTATAGCACTCCCTATAGTAAAAGAAGTAGTGGAGGGTGCTGGTATAGCACTCCCTATAACACAGAAGAATCTGAGGGTGCCACCGTAGCACTCACTACCATCCCGGAAGTCGTAGTCTGGAGTAAGGTGTGGAACACCAGTACTGGAACAATTTTCATCAGTGGTCCACTGGAGTTGGAGATCATCAGGATCCATTATTCATAAAGTTACGTAGACAAATTGATCTGGTTAAGTATTCTGGTCACTTATTTGTGATACCAGAGTTGTGAATATATTGATAATATTTTGATGGGTGTTAATCCATCAAAGACATTTAATATTGGAGTCACATATACTCTTTTGTAAATATATTATTTAATAAAATTATTGAGATTTTGGGGATATATATATAGATAGGTTTAGCTTAGAGAGCTAGGAATTAGTTTATATATATATATATATAGGTATATCATTATTTATCGGTTTATTATTATATAATGAAAATCTATAACTTGTGTTTTTCTCTTGACCTTCCCCACTAGAGACGTGAACCTTTGCCTTGGCTCAATATACCCTCCGTCAGCACGTATTGGTGGAGCCGGCAACAATATATATAACAGCAGTATATATATATATATATATATATATATATATATATATATATATATATATATATATATATATATATATATGCAGTTAGTTAGAATGTACTGGAACTTCCGGCCGTAACCTCGATATTTTAAAGTTCCGGTTCCGGCCGGAACTAACTTGGGTTTCGGCCGGTGAAGCGGCGCACGAAAACGCGAAAGCGTTTCACGATAAACGCCGAAAACGATAAACACCCAAATTCCGAACTGAACGAAGTACAAC
>JABUQX010032397.1:0-2500 GCA_015478945.1 Trachelipus rathkii
AATTTCGGCTACGACTACGGCTATAAGAATTGATAGTGCGGCGTAGCCGATTAGCCGAATAGCCGAACTCAATAAAAACAACGTGATAACACTGATATAAATTTATATATATATATATATATATATTATCATATATATATATTATATTACTATTATATTATATATATATATATATCTATATATTTATATATATATACTATATCTTACTCTTACTATATATATCTTATTCATATCTATATTATACTTCTCCGTATAGTATATATATATATATATATATCCGCTCACCCTCTCTCGCAAGCCTTTCCTAAGAGTATGAGATGACTACTTACTCTATCCCTCTCATCTCTTCCCTATTTCGCTCTTTCTCCTCTTTCCCTACTTCTCGTTTCAACTAATCTCTCTAAATATCAATTTCTTTTACGATTTCTCGTCTCTCTCATCCTTCCTCTCTCTCGCTTCTTCTCTCTCTCTCTTTCATCTCTTCATCTCTCGACCTCACTTATTATTTTCATAATTTTTTCTTTATATTATATTGTTATTGTTTCATTGTTAGAATGGGTATCTCTCCTCCCTCTCTCGTCTCTCCTCTCTCTCTCTCACCCTCTCTCTCTCTCTCCTCTTTCCTCTCTCTCTCTCTATCTAATATATATAATATTATTATATATATATATATCAGTTATATATATATATATATATATATATATATATATATTATATATATATATATATATATATATAATATATATCTTATAATATATTTATATATATATAATATAAAATTACATATACTATATATATATATATATATATATATACTAATTTAGTATTATCAATATATATATATATATATTATATATCATATGATATAATTATATATATATATATTATATATTATTATATGTTATATATAATCTTGGTCTTTTTTTATAATTTTTACAGGCGTATGAGGATTACCCGTTAGTTTTTTCCGGGGAAGGCATGCCACGCGTGCTGCATTGAGCCTCGGACAGCTGAAGGCTGTCATGTGCTACGGTGAAGTCCTTTTACCATGAGTGTTTAGTACGATCAGAGAGATTATGGGAGGTGGATAAACGTTCGGGATTCTTAGAGAGCACAGCACAAGTGAGTATACTCGTCCTGGAGTCAGGACTATCGATGTTCACTTAATTGGTTTATAGTAATCGCTCTCAGTGATAGATATAGTATATCGTGAAGGTCCCTAGGAGGTATATATATATTGGAGTGTGAGTTGAGAGAGAGTGGGCTTTTTATTAGACCACTATATGCCATACTTATTCATCACAGTTTTAAGACACTGTGAGAGTCATGTATTTTGAGCTTAACATTTCTAATTTAGCTAACACCCGGCCCCCGGGCCCCGGCCCGGCCCGGCCCCGGCCCCGGCCCCGGCACGGCTAATAGAGCAAACCCGGCCCGCCCCGGCATAAATTCCCGGCCCCGGTCGGTCCTACAGAGCTACAACCTATGTTCAACTTGGGAAACTTTTGATGAAGAATTTGCCGCATTAAGTAAAATTTATTTAGCTGTGATCATCCACAATATTCAGTTGGAAATTTAATTAATAAAACCCTTACAAATTTATATAATAAAGAAAGTAAAAAATAATCATAGAAAATTCGATAGAGTAGTGTGTGATATATATCGGTGCTATAAAGGAGTGTGAGAGTGAGTAGCTGAGTGCACATAAGGAAGAGAAGAGTGAATGCGTATTATTTTGAATTCTCACTCAAAAACTAAGGTACAAAAGCATGAACTGAGAGCGACCATATAGAAGTCAGACTATAACACTCACACGCGTGCTTCAAACTCACTCTAGGATATTCTATCATATCCTCTCTAGCACAAGAAGATGCTTTCGGCCCGAACAACCATCACGCTGTGTACCAATTTAACTGCCCTGAGGTAGTGTGGCGTTAATATATTGGTTACACGAAAGAATAGATTGGTCCGGACAGGGCATATCAATTATCTCTAGCAGTCAGCACCCAAATCTTTGAACATTTCAATACGGCACATGGTCAATCAACTATTAGTAATATATCATCTAAACACTTCACAATATTATAATCCGGATCGTGTGAAGTCCAGACAACTTCAATTGCGGAGCCTTCCTACATCAAAAACACGCAACCAGACATTAACATAAATTTTATGTATTTATCAGTCAGACTCCATATCATTTGATTTACTTATTATATAACCAACTTTTAAAGACATTCACCTACAAGAATAATCCTTGAAGATGTTCAAGTATAGAGAACGAAACGTGTCGGGAAATCTATGTAAATATATTTTCTTCTTCTCCAGTATATTATTTTCAAAGATTATTTTAAGGAAATTAAATTATGTACAAAAATAAATATTTAGAACGTTGGAAATAAAATCAAAAACTTTTATAATAATAATAATAATAATAATAAATAATAATAATAATAATAATAATAATAATAATAATAATAATAATAATATAATAATAATA
>JABUQX010032397.1:12500-27400 GCA_015478945.1 Trachelipus rathkii
TTATGGATATGGCATATATAGTCTTCAAAATTAGGTTAGAGGAATAACACTTTTCTATTGACTGATATCTATTACTTCTTGAAGACCAATATGCGTGTCGGTCTTATATTTATGCTTGTATAAGAGCAGTTTTGGAATTAAGAGTCCAGCACATTTGAAGGAAGAGATTATAACGCTGAATCAGGCAAGACTATTTCTTTTTCAACCTCTACTAACAAATTTATTCCAGATAACGACATTTTAACAGCCTTAATCTGATTTGGTCAATATTAATTTAAATTTTAGAAAGCTGCAAATTCAGTTAGACAGAGGAGATTTTTAATGATTGTGGAAATTCACCATCTTTCATACATAATATTTTCCATGGTAATTTTAGATTTTAGCTGATTTGTTCTAGAACCTCTTGATTTATATCAGAGACTGTACAGAAGTTAAAAGATTTTCTTATTCACTTCTTTCTTCAATCTAATGGTGAAGAAGAAATAATTAGTTGAAATGAAATTTTTAAATGGACGTTGTTGGTAGTGATGGAATTGACGATACTTAAGGAAGAAATTTCATATGGTTTAATTTCATCCTGAGAGAATTGAAAATTTTTTCTTTGATTTGGAACAGAGGAAACGCCATTTTGTTTTTTGAAATAGGTTATAAAGTGGTTCCTCATAACTGATGAAAAAATAGAGGAATGGAAAAAGAATATAGTTTATTCACCACTCGAGCGATATGAAAACTACGAATGGTTTGATCAGCTTTTAAAATACCGTGGTTATTCCCTCGAGGAAGCATCAGATATTAAGAGAGATTTACTATTAGAAAAATTGCCTGGAATTGCGAAGCTCTCTTTGATTAACCGATATAAGGAATCACTTTTTAGGAATGTTTTCTTTTTGTGTTTGTATGAGAATGAAAAATTAATAGAATTTATTTACCTTTTGCGTTCTTTTTTTGAAGATTCTATCAAACAGAAAATTTGTTTACTATGTTTGAACAATAACCATGTTCATGATAATGGAGAAGGAGCACATGATAATGGAGAAGAAATACATGATAATGGAGATGAAGCACATTATAATGGAGAAGCACATGATAGTGGAGATGAAGCACAGTTATCCTGTGAGAATCATGGAACAAATGGATTTATTTCTCTTAACAAAATCGATAGAATTTGTTCTTCTTTTTCAAAGCGATTTGATTTCTTACTTAAAAAAAATCGGTTGAGATTCGACAGATCAAGTTTATCTGTATATTATTTATATTCTTGATGAAATAAATAAATTTTTTTACAATATGTTTTATTTATTATGCTTTGGAAGGGAAGTATATATATATTAGTAATATATACTATAGTATATATATATATATTAATATATATATATATATATATATATAATATATATATATTATATATATATATATATTATATATAATATATATATATATATATTATATTATATATATATATATATATATATATATATATATATATATATACTCACTATATATATATATATATATTATATATTATAATAAATATATATTATATATATAATATATATATATTATATATATATATATATATAATATATATATATATAATATATATTATATAATATTATATAATATATATATACTATATATATAGTATATATTATATATATATATATATATATATATATGTATATTATATATATTATATAATATATATAGTAATATATATAATAGTATATATTATATATATATATATATATATATATATATTATATTATATATATATAATATTAATATATATATAATATATATTATATGTATAGTATATAATATATATATAATAATATTTATATATATATATATATATATATATATATATATAATATATAATATATAATGTTATATATATATATATATATACCCGGAATGATGTATTGATTCTCATAGTGGTGTTCTGTTCTTTATTACAAACTTGTGCATGGGATAGCGATGAGAACCAATGCAGAAGGGTCTTTAGTGTGTCACCTTCGACTCTCAGCGCGTGCATGTGCATTTGTTGTGCATTCGTGCATTAGCATTTGTCACATGCATTATATTTTAACCTTCTTCCTTTTCCCTCATTTTTCATAAATTTTCCGTCCTTTCAATCCACCTTCTTTATCACAGTTTCATTTTTTTTTTGAATTCCCACCCATCAGTCCCTTTGTCTGCACATAGATTGCCCTCCTTTTTTCCCGTCACAGCCCCTTGTGCTATCCGGTCCTTCTTCCCGCATTGGTTTTCAGTTCACCTCACACTTCCTCCCCTTGGATGAGGGTACAAGAGATAAACCTGTCATTTTAGCTTATCTCTGACTGGGCCGCCAATTGTAGGGGACCCGAACCCTGATCTAACCCACGGGGAGGCTGTCCTGCATTTTGGTATCTCGGGCTATACGTGAAGATATAAGGTGCCGTGTAGGTTTACGGGTGGGTCACCGGCGTAGAGTTTCGGAAGGATCTTCCGAGGCCACAGCCTACCCTACGGGGATGGGGTCCGGAGGGGGTTTGTGTGGGTTTCTGACCTGCAACCTGTTGTGGGGAGCAGGAATACCCTTTCTCATGAAATATGTCTTTCCAGCCCATCCTGCTATTTATTTTTGTTATTTGTTTTATTGTTATACCTGTTCATATATGGCGACGAAGTTTTTGGTTTAATATTTTTTTATGGAAGAGTCAATTAAAGAAAAAACGTTCTTAAATAAAGGTGAGAATAACATTAATTACCATCCGTCTGGTTCCCAGCCAGATCCCACCTCGGTCCCTACTACTTCTAGACAAGCAGGTACCTGTGCTTTTCTTCCTTCTCCTACACCTGAGAGTCCTTTGCATAATTTCATCGATTCGTCGGCTGCTGCACCCTTAATACCTCAGGTGCCCAAGCGGTTTTAGCAATCCCGTAAAGGTGCCCCCCGTCATAGTCGTTCTTATTCGTTCATACTACATATGCTTAGTCGTTCTTTCTCCATATGGTGCACCCCCTCCAGGAATGCCAGCAGATACATCATTCACGATATATTACATATTGCGATCCACTTCCTCCAAAGTTCTTACGGAACACAGAACCTTTCCTCTCAGCGATTCACTTGAAGAAGCTTTAGGAGTTGAAGACCCTCCAGTCACATTAATGAGAAATGGGTCACTTCTCGTACAAGCTGCTAACCGCAATCAAAGTTCCTTTTGTCATCCTTAACGTCTCTCCAAAATATTCTTTTTTTTCTACTCTTGATGAAATAAGAAACACATCTAAAGGCACCATTTATTCTTTTGAACAGAAAGATGAAGATACTGCTGTCATTATGAGAAATCTTCAGCAGAAAAGATTTCCGTTAGAAACATTTATAGATTTCTCCCTATTCGGGACTCGCCTGACACCCCAAATCCTCGTTTACTGCTGACCTTTAATACCCTTCATCCACCTACAATAGTGAAAATAGGGTTCACTAGTTACAGTGTTCACACGTTTATCCCTTAACCTAGATGTTGCATGAAATGTCAACGGTTCGGTCAACCCCGAAAATACTGTAGGGGTCCGGATGGCATATGCCCAGTCTGAAGAGAATTATTTCACACTCTGTGAAAATACACCAAACTGTAAAAACTGTGAATCCCACAGTGCATACTCTTTCAAATGTCCGTCTTACCTGTTTGAACAGGAGATTTTGGAGGTATTTATGTACCATACATAAATTGAGCGGGAGATATTCCATACGCCAGCTCAAGGAAAATTATCCTACAAGACAAAGGAAATCTTACGCTACAATTGCAGCTGCCCTCATGCATCCACGTGTTAATCAACCGACACAACCCCATCCTCTGCAAAATCCCAGCGAAACTCAGGCAGTTACTGCAATATGTCTGCCTGTATTGCCCACACTACAGACTCCTCAAATAGCACAAAAGCAGCCCTTGACTCAATCTCCCGTCCAAAACGCCATCAACAACCATATCCCGAGCACTAGCTCTCAACAAACCAGCAATGAAACTAACCTGGTTCATCCAACACAAAACTTGGAAAACATTTCCTGCCAAGATACACTGTCCCATACTTACTCAATAGGTTCTCCAAACTCATGCAAGAGGACCGTTTCTTTGTCCCTTAATACGACTCCCACTATTACTCAAATTCCTGAAGAAGATGTCACTAAACACAAAGGAAAGAAAAATCACCAAGCTAAAGATTATTCGTTAAAATACAAAGCATCCGAATTTCTAAACAAAAACACATTAACCCCAGACGTAAAAATACAAACCAGAAGAGACCTCGCCATTAGTCTATTCCAGAGACAAAAACAATGACTTCAATAGATTGTACCCAATCAATCACAAGCCATTGGACAACCCACAAATGAACCCTCTGATAGTTTGCAAGATAATTCTAGCTCTTTCTGAAATCTTCATATTATAACGTCTTCTCCGAATTTGCTTATTAGCACTCCCAAGGGATTCTATACCTAGCGGATGAAATGCATAACAGCTCCCAAGTGGAGCTTGATGTGATGGCCTACTCTTTTTCTAATGCTTCCTGCGCTTATGAGAAAGACGAATGGAAAACTGTTCAACGTAAACGCTGCAAACGCTCAAAGCGTTCCGGATCTGATGGAGGCATGAAAGGAGACCCAGAGGTCACCATTCTTAAATCAAATTGTCCAATTTCTTAAAATCACTTGCATGATGAATTACTAGTAAAATCTCTAGTATCAGACCTTGTCAATCCGACGAATCCTATATTGGAACCCAATATCGCAACCCAAACACCTTTTCAAAAAGGTGACACCTTCCTTCCCCATCTCTATGGAAACCACTCCATATCCCTCATACATTTCTAAATCTGCTTGTTTGGCAGATACTGATACCCCCCCCCCATTCCTAGACATGAACATTTTGGTTGCTCTTTCAGTGACCAACCAAATCCACACAACAATATGGACTTGGTTGAACTCAAATTATCTCGCATTCATAGCGAAACCCCTTCATCAAATACTACTGGAAACTCCATCCCAAAAGCGTTCGTACAACCCAAATCTCTATTGTATGACTATTCTTTACCACCAGAATTTGTTGACTCTCCTCGTCGAGATCCACGTCTCAGCCTTTCTTCTCCATCTGAACCAACCTCCAATACTACTCCTAGTCCCATAGAGACAATTGTCTCAAAAAAACCCTCATCATAATATTTATAACAACACAGCATGGCCAATTTCCTTCAATGGAATTGTCGTGGCTACCACTATAATTTCGAAGAACGTGTTCAACTAATAAACATTTGTACACCAAAGTGCATATGTTTGCAGAAACTTCGACTATGTCATCGCGACTTTTTTCAACCGTCGGAATATAAATCGCCGCTAAACTCTATAGAAAGAGGTGACAATGATGGGGGAGGTACTGGAATACTCATTCATAAATCTGTCCCCTATTCTCCAGTCCCTCTTCATACTAAACTTCATGCAGTGGCAGCACGAATTCATTTGTCCACTAACCTTACTATCTGCTCGATCTAATTGGCTCCGAGTAGTGAATTTACAAAGGTCGACTTAGCTGATCTCTTTAAGCAGCTTCCTACTCCAGTTGTTATACTAGGAGACTTCAACCTCTGCCACCCCTTATGGGGTGACTCTGTCACTTCGTCTAAGTCTAAGATCCTTGTAGATCTTTTAACACCCTTTTCACTGGGATGCCTTAACACAGGACTCCCTACATACGAACGTTTAGATATACGCTCTTCTTCCTGTATTGATATTTCCTTTTGCTCCCATTCCTTTATGGATTACTTTACCTGGTCCCGCTTTGATTAATTATTTATACGGCAGTGATCATTACCCAATAGCTTTAAATGAGCTTGTACCAAGCCCAATGTTAAAACCTAACTCCAGCTGGAGTTATGATAGAGTGGATTGGGCTCCTTTTTATCAGGCAACAGCTATCCCACTTTCTCCCTTCAATAACCGATTTCTTACTGTTGATGATGCCTTTCGCTTCTTCCAGCAAGTTATTATCTCGGCAGCGGAAGTTGGCGGATAACCAAAGACCAATTTCGCTAACCTGTCATCCCTGTAAATTAATAGTGAAAATGGTTTCAGGCCGCTTTCTCCCTGTTCTGGAGAGTCACCAAGCCTTTTCAAGTTTCCAGTTTGGTTTTCGCAAAAATCGTTCGACCGCGGACCCCTTGTTAAAACTAGAACATGACATCCGGAAAACTTCTACAACTGATGGGGATGTTTTGGTGTCTCTTTGACCTTGGAAAAGATTATGACACAACGTGGAGAACTGGTATTCTCTTTAGACTCCATTCGCTCGGTTTCCGTGGACAATTACCTCTTTTCTTTAAATGCCTTCTGTCAAATAGATCCATCCAGGTTCGGTGCTCTTCTGTCACTTTGCTCTGGAAGAAGGAGTTCCTCAGGGTAATGTTTAAGCGAATTGCTATTTGCTCCCAGTGACAGTAAATTTTTCTCTCTATGTTGATGACCTTGTATCAATACTATAGCTGGCACCAGGTTGCCTTTTCTCGAACGGCAACTCCAACTAGCTATTGAGAATATTTCACAATGGAGTAATTCCTATGGCTTCCATTTCTCTCCCACCAAAACCTTAGCAGTGCTTTTTAAGAAAAAAGGGAATCAAAGAACCTGCCATCTTCTTCCAGCAAACCTAACCTTATATGGTTCGTCTATTCCTGTAACTTCACAAGTGAAATTTCTAGGACTCATTCTAGATGACCACTTAACATACGCTCCGCATATTAAACTCCTGAAAACGACTTGTCATTGCTTGCTTGACCTGTTACGTCATCTCGCCTCAAAATCTTGGGATCTGATCGCAAGTCCCCTTTTACGTCTCTATATTCGCCCTTAGTCGATCGAAGCATTGACTATGCTTACAGTATATTGGTCAGGCGTCGCAACCTACTACACCTGTTAGATCCCACCCAAAACGAGCGATACGTATCTCCACTGGAGCCTTCCGATCGTCCCCCCGGGTGAGCCTTGAAGTTGAATCCAATGTGATACCACTCTCTCTTCGAAGAGACACATCATGTGTACAAGTTATCTTCGCTTTCAAACCCCAATACCGTCTGCTGTGACACCGATTCTGCAGGAAATACCTCAGAATCCTAATTACAGACCATTTGCAAACACAGTTCATAACATTCTTAATTTCCTTAATTCTTACAAAAGGTGTTGCCTTTCTCTTACGAAGAAGAGTACACACCTTGGCTATTCCCCACTCCCACCATATGCTTGGCCCTGAGCCCCTGACCTCTCTTTCAAAATCTAAACACCCTGCTGCCTTGTTAAAGGCATCATTTATGTCTCATTCCATAGTTCACGGTGAACTTACTCCAGTGCCTACTGACGAATCTAAAACAGGGAACAGTGTGGATGCATCTTCTATCTTTCCTGACCGCAATCTCTTCCATACCTTTCCCCCTCATGCTTCAATCTTTACGGCAGAATTAATGGCTATAATGACTGCCCTTTCTCGAATTTTATTCCTTAACCAAGACCACTCTTACGTTATTTATTCAGATTCGCTCAGCGCCCTCCAAGCGATTAAAAATCCTTATTCTAAAAACACGATATCCGCTATACAACAATTTCTTTGTCTGCTCCACTCCCGTAAGAAACAAATCATTCTATGTTGGACCCCCTCCATGTAGGGGTAACCGGCAATGAAATCGCTGATAGAGAGGCCAAAATGGCCGCCTCTTTTTTTCAGAGCTGTTCCAGATATCTCCCGGATGCCATTCGACAAGGCTGCCTCCCATCAACCAATTACTATCCCGCTCTCCGAAAAGGCTTTCGATCTTATTGACAAGAGTGCTTGACGAATGATCAGCGAGGAGCGAAACTTAGAAATATAAAACCGAGCATCGGCGAGTGGTCTTCCTACCACCGACGAAAGCGCTTACACGAGGTGATACTTGCACGCCTCTGTATTGGTCACACCAATATCACTCAGAGTCACTGTATATCACGGGACCCTCCTCCCATCTGCAAATTTTGCCGTCGCCATATTTTCATTGACTGTTCCCAACTGGACCCTATTCGCCGTCGTCATTTTCCTACTTTATGGTTCATAACACCTTCTAAAAGATTATCCCATATCTTATCTGAAACTTCCCACTTTAGCAGTAACTCTATATTCTTATACTTTCAAGAAATGAATATTCTTTATAACATTTTATTTTGTTTTGTAGTATTACGACTATTTATAATGAAAGGAAAATATTTTATTTTTAATTTTATTTTATTTATCTATTTATTCATTTATTTATTTACTTTTGACTGAATATTCATTTCACCATTTAAATTTTCCTTGACGGTAGTAATAATCGTGATTGGAACCTATGCTAGAAATGACGATCCAGCTGGCTCAGCTGGTTTTAGCTTCTAGCAATGTATTAATATTGAGTTGTATGGCCCGAGTTTGGGTTCGATCCCTATGTTATAAGGTATGGGGAGTCGAATGGTGTATATTAGAAGGTGATAGGATGCTTCCTTCTATGAATTTGTACCCCACCACCCTTTTCTAGCACTTCTAGCACGGTATATCCTACATCATAGAATACACCTAATATTGGTGTCTATCCCTATGTTATAAGATATGGGGATTCGATTAGTGTATATTAGAAGATGGTAGGATGCTTCCTCATATGAGCACTTCTAGCAATGGTGTATCCTACGTCATACGCAATACACCTAATATTGGTGTTCTACCCCTATGTTATAAGGTATGGGGATTCGATTGGTGTGTATTATAAGGTGGTAGGCTGTTTCCTACTATGAGTTAGTACCCCACCCCCCTTTTCTAACACTTCTAGTGCGACACATTGTATATGACGGAATACACTCGATATTGGTGTCGATTAGTACATAATCGCTATTGCTGATTCGATTCCTGTAGTTTACCATGGAATCGAATCACTCCTAGCATGAGTTAGTATTAGATATTACCCCTACCCCCCTTTTCTAATGCACCTGTGCAACAATTTTGTTTCTGGAGCTACGAAGCCGAGCTCGGTGTTGCATAGTATGTTTTGAGATATACCGAGTCGATTGCAGCTATTGCCGAGCGTGACGTTTCAACCGTTACGGTTTTAGAACGCACCAACATGCGTTTTTCGTGGCCGGTTTACCCTTCGTCAAAAACCTATCATGACGGGTGTCAAACAGGGGTAGAACGTCCCAAAAATGAGATTCCCGGGGTTACTTTCCCAAACGACAGAGTCCCCATGGCCCCAGAGGGGGGTCATTTATTTGGTTTCATTCGACTTCAATTGACCCCAAACATCATATCTTAGCAACAGAGGTGTTAGAGACATCGTATCCTCTTCAAACTTGGCATGCCTTCTTTATATGTGTCAATATCGTTGCATCCAATGTTTCAAGCCGTTACATCGAAGGGGGTGGGGGTCCCAGCCCCCCAAAACCTAAAAATGGACTTAGAAGGTTGAAATTTGGTGAGTGTATAGAATAGAATAAATGAAATAGAATGGCTATGTTAAATTAATTGGCGAACCATATGGGTCGGAGCCGGAGCCGATTGCGAAGCCAGATTGGATAAACATAATTAACATATCTTAGCAACGGGTGGGTTAGAGATATCGTATAGTTTTCAAATTTGGCAGGCCTTCTTTATATGTGGCAACATTGCTGTATCCAATGTTTCAAGCAGCTACGTCCAAGGGGGGTGGGGGTCCTCACCCCCTAAACCTTAAAATAGACTTAGAAAGCTGAAATTTGGTGAGCGTATAGAAGAAAATGAATGAAATAGAATGGTGATGTTAAAATTAATTGGCAAACCATATGGGCCGGAGCCGGAGCCGATTGCGGAGCCAGATTGGAATTCTGGCTCCAACCACATATTAGGACAAATGAGGTGTCTACATCTATGTTTTCAAAGGTATTGAAATCATTTTTGAGGGTTTCAGAACCCCAAAATGAGTTTGAAATTCCCCCTTGAAGGGGGGTCCCATCTGAAAAAGAAGAAAAGTTTAGAAGACGAAGGAAGATGGAGGTAGGAAAAGAAGTAGAAGGAAAAAGAAGTCTCGTATGACGGATCAAAAGTGATTGATAGTGGAGTACCGACACGGTGTGGAGCGGTGCGCGTACCGGAATTAGTAAACATGTACTTAACACCTTGATATTAGTGTACTTTTATATTTTTTTAATAACATAGATTTCATTTTTAGGTTCCCAAAACTCTCAAATGAGTCTGAGAACCCCTCCCCTAGGGTTCCTACTGAAAAAAGAAGAAAAAGCGGTGAGGAAGACGCAGTATGATGAATCACGGTTTCAACTCTCTAAACGATCGCAGGATGGCAAGACCGAACGCGAGGGTGCCCGCGCCCTCAGGCGCCCCCCCCCTGGCCTGGTAAACGACGCGGGCGCCGCAGGCGCATAAACTGCGCGAACGCTAAAAATATTCGTAGTTGTGACGTTAATGTACACTTTTTTTAATAAAGTGTTTACACCACTTTGTATTATCTTTTCAAGTAATCCGTTTTCTGCACTATGAGGCAGCCATTTTATTTTATACTTAAGGGGGTCTGTATATGTCGAACCCTAACGTTTTTGAGTAAAAACAAAAAAAATTAACTTTTTTTATTACTCTAATTATTAGAAATATCCCTCCTCTACATCATGGTGTGATTTTTGTTTGGAATTTCTAAATGGTTTTTTAGATAGAGGATTTTTTTAGAGAGGTGTCAATACTAAAAAATTTTCATTTTCAAGTTCGAAATTATGATTCAACTTTGTTTGATACAGTTTTATTTTTTTTCTGATTTTTTTTATTTTTAGGAAAATTGTAAAATTTTACTTCCACGTAACAAGAGGCTGAGGTTCACTCAAATCTTTTTTCAATCATATAATGGAAGATGGAGCCGGAGCGGAGCTGGATTGGAGCAGATGTATTAATTTGTTTTTCAGAAAATTGACTAGAAAGTGAAAGATAATTCCTTTTTGGGTTTTTTATTTTTTATGCTATGGCCATGTCAGAAACAGAACAATTTTGAAATGGAGCCGTATTAATTACCCTGACCCGGAGCTGTAGATGGAGCCGGAGACGGAGACGGAGCCGAAGCCGAAGCCGAAGCCGGAGTTGTAGCCGGATCCGAATTATACATTTTTATCACTAAATTTTTTTTGCAATTGAAAAGTGTTGTGCCCGAGGTCGCAGCTGAACGATTTTGAAACTGATCCGGAGACGGAGACGGAGACGGAGCCGGAGCCGGAGCAGATGTATAAATTTGTTTTTCAGGAATTGGTTTGCAAGTGAAAATAATTCTGGAAAAAATGTTGGAACAGAACAATTTTGAAATGGAGCCGTAGTAAGTACCCGGACCCGGAACTGTAGATGGAGCCGGAGCCGGAGCTGGAGCCGGAGCCAAAGTATACATTTTTATCAATAATTTTTTTTTTCAAGTGAAATGTGGTCTGCCCGAATTCGCCGCTGAACAATTTTGAATTAGATCCGGAGCCAGAGTCCGAGCCGGAGAAAAAGTATACATTTTTATCAATAAATTATTTTTAAAAAAAATAAAAAATTTTGTGAAGTAAAAAC
Organism: Trachelipus rathkii; assembly: GCA_015478945.1. NCBI lineage: Eukaryota > Metazoa > Arthropoda > Malacostraca > Isopoda > Trachelipodidae > Trachelipus > Trachelipus rathkii. The sequence continues at coordinate 24,098 of JABUQX010032397.1, forward strand.
TAATCTGCCTGAAGTCGGAGATAAATTTTTTTGAAATCGAGCCGGAGCCGGAGCCGGAGTCAGGCCGGAGTCAAAGTATAATTTTTTAAAGAATTTTGAAAAGTGTTGTGCACGAGTTCGCTGCTGAACTAATTTTGAAAAGCCAGTGCTTCGATATAATTATATATAGATATAGTAATATATATATATATATATATATATATATATATATATAATATATTATATTATATATATGATATGTAATATATATATATATATATATATATATATTATATATATATATATATATATATATATATATATATATATCATTATATATATATTATATACATGGGCGTAGGCAGGCGGGGCAGGGGGGGGCACTTGCCCCCCCCTAAATGTTGTCGAAAAAAAAATTATGTAACCTTATATAGTTTGCCAGACCGACGCTTTTTAAGGGTTTTAATAGTAAAAAAAACCTGAAAAAATACATTCAATCGATAGACAATGGAAGCAGTAACTTACTAATTAAATAACGTATTATAAACGTATATATTATTTTTTCTTAAAGTTTAGGATTTTCCTCTTCATATTGGCTTAAAGTCAACTAGCTTTGTGATTTATACATACTGGCTTCTCTGACATATTCTTGCTATGTAACTTCTCAGTATGTCGATGGCAATTTGGCGGTGACAAAGCTGTTAAAAATCAATCGGAAAGCGTTACCCGTTGATATTCAGCTACATACAGCACATCAAAAAAAAGAATGCATAAATAAAAAGAAATATTACAGCAATTTTGAAGACCATAATTTTCTTGCGGAACTCATGCACTTACTGCTGTGAAAGGGGAATTTTGAAAGACCTTGATAAGCTGGAATAGAATTGCGGTGATGTGGATTGAAAGAACATATTCAGGACAGAACAATCCCTTCTGGACGTCTCCGATGATTCAAAATGAAAAACGAAATTCGATCACTTTGTGTGGATATCATATTAAAAACACGATTGCGCGGTTAATTTTTGTAATCTACTCATATTGGCAGATGAAACTGCGAATTTGTCAGGCAACGAACAATTATCTATAGCATTAAGTTTTTTCGATCTTGAAAAAATGACTGTCGAGGAAGAATTTTCTGGGGTTTGAAGTTCTTGAATTTCTTGAACCATTGGCAAAAAGATTGATTTGTTTTTAGAAAGGTTTTGAAGCCGAGTCTATGCTGGTCAGGGGTACGACAGCTTAGACGCATATATGGCAGATAAAAACATAGGTTCAAAACAAACTGCGGGAAAAATATGAAAAAAAAGATATATTTGCACTGTGCAAGCCATCGGCTTAATTTGGTCATTAATGACCTAAATATTATTCCGGAAATTTGAAAATACTATTGCCACAATAAAAGAATCTTTTTCATAGGACTCCAACCTAAAAAAGGAAAATACATTCCCAACTGGCCTAAATTGTGAAACCGTTGGACTCAAAAAATATTATAGTTAATGCTATTTTCCATACAAATACGATAAAAATAGTTGAAGGGTTACAATCAAACAAGAAAAACAGCTTTTTTATTATTCTGCTCGGCAACCAATTTAATTATTACCTCTTCCGTAATAACCAAATATTTTGCTTTTAGTTGAACAGTGGTTAACATATTCAAACAAAAAAATTTTACCTAAGCAGACTGTCTGATCTATCCCAAAGAATTTTTTAAGGTTGTCAAAGACCAATGCAAACTGCTGATCAAAATAATTGCTGATCTGCTCTTATCTGCCAATGTTTATTACTGCGCTGAGTTTTTAGTAGAACTTGCACCACCTAGAAAAGTACAATCTCAACAACATAAAGCAAATTTACATCCTGCTGAATATTGGGAAGCGCTCTTGTACTTGTGCTTATCTAGACTCACTTTCATCCTCTTTAGAGACTAGATTTTCAGAAAAACAACGTGCCAGCTTTTATCTTTTTCATTTGCATCCGTTTCTTATGTTAGGTGCTCCCGTAGGCAGTTTTGCGTGAGAAAGTAAATGTTTTTCAGAGATTTATGATCTTGATATCAACAATTTTCATACCGAAACTGACTTATGGTATACTGGGTAAAAAAATGGATAAGCAAAAGTGGAAAGACTTGGAACTTACTGGACGCCATTAAAGAAGCCGCCCCCTTTTTTCCTTCAAATCAAAATCTGTCTATTAATTGCAAATGTGCTACCGTTTCAATCACTACCATTGAAAAATATTTTAGCACACAGGGAAGATAAAAGAATTGGCAATTTAACAATGAAGAAAACAGGCTTTGGACTATGTAGGAAGAGTATTCATAAAAATTAGAGTAAGTGAAAAAAAATGAACGAAATGAAAGCAAACTGTAATTGCGAAATTCGCTGAATATCCAAGGCGTCTAATGCTATTTCATTTAATATAGTTTACCAACTGAATATTTAAGTTGCTAAGCAAACCACATAAAATATTACTTTACGTTTCTCAAATAGGTATTTATATTTTTACTCACATGCATGACACAAAAGGTTTAATTACAACTGTTTGTTAGACTTGTTTATTTTATTATTTTAACCATATTTCCAGATACTTTTGTATCACACCCATAAGTTCAAGGCTTGCGTACACACACACACACACACTACACACACACACACCCACACACACACACACACTATACATATATATATATATATAATATATATATATATATATAATATATATATATATATATATATATATATTATATATATATATATATATATATATATATATATATTATATATATATATATATATATCACTCAACCTTTGCCCCCCCTAAATGAAATCCTGGCCTACGCCATATTATTATATATATTATAATATATAATATAATATCATTTATAATATATTGATATATATATATATATATATATATATATATATATATAATATACTATATAATATAATAATATATATATATATATTATTTATATATTTATATATAATATATATATATATATATATATATATTATATATATATATATTTATACTATAATAATATATTATATATATATATATATATATATATATATATATATATATATATGATATTTATTATATATAATATATATATATATAATATATATATTATATATATTATAGTAGATATATATATATATAATATATATATAATATTATATATATATATATATATTATATATATATATATATATATATCGTAGGCTATATTTATAGGGAAAAAAATAGGTATCGGTATCGGGCATCGGCAAAAATTTCGGTATCGGTATCATGAGGAATGAACGTATTGAAAAATTGTGTGGT
>JABUQX010032398.1:0-5000 GCA_015478945.1 Trachelipus rathkii
AGAGAAGATCAAAAACCCACTCTACGCATTCATAGTAAATTCCTCTCAACACAAATATACGAAATCCAATTGATCCATTTGTATTGATACTGGTTCTACTGATAAATTGCAATTGATCGATTTAAAAAGTAAAGCTTTGTGGAGTGGAAAATTTACAAAGTTGAAAAGCAAGTTGGAAGAGTTGGAGGTCCAGAAATGTATGTACGTAAAGCAACAAAAGTGGACAGCTTTAAAAGAAATGCCGCGAGTTGAGGCACTTATATTCGACGCATGGAATAGTCTTTCAGATTGCTACAGTGAGGTGAAGAAGTTGGCATTTGGAGTGCTGACTATCTTCGGATCGACATATTTGTGCGAACAAGCGTTCTCTTGCATGAATATAATTAAAAGTAAAGTAAGAAGCCAACTAACAAATGAAAATTTAGAGTCGTGTTTGAAACTTAAAACAACAAGTTATGAGCCAAATTTATCCAAACTTTCTAAAACCATGCAAAGCCAACGCTCCCATTGAATTTGTTTGCTCAAATGTATGTTATTGTTTTTTTATATTTTAAGTACAAGTTACATTGTTTAGTAAAGTTTAAATTTTCTACTTGAATAACCATGCAAAGCCATCGCTCCCATTGAATTTGTTTGCTCAATTATTTGTTATTGAAGTACAAGTTAGTGTTGTAAGTAAATGTTTAATTGTTTTAATTTTTTACTTAAATAATAAGTAATTATCTAATAATGCCATATATATTATCTAATTTGTTGTGAAAAACACTACTTATATATGAATAAATAGATATTTTTTCTTATGAATAAATAGATATTTTTTCTTATGAATAAATAGATTAGTTTTTTTTTATCAAAAAACTTTATTTATGCGAGTACTAATTTATTGTTGGCAAGAAAGAATTTTTTGTGGCTCTTTTAAAAAACTTTGAAATTTTGTAAATTGTAATTTTTGACTCTTCCGACTCAAAAGGTTGCCGACCCCTGGTTTAGGGGTTGTTTTGAGAGTTGAGATGAGTCTTCATGACTTGCCAAGTTTTTAATTATTGGGTTTGGTTAAGTTTGTCTGTAAGCATTCTTTGAATTTATTCGATTTCTGTGTTGCTAATATATATATATATATATATATATAGTTATATATATATATATATAATAAAATACAAAAAGAATAAAATATAGATATATATATATATATATATATATATATATATATATATATATATATATATATATATATATATATATATATATATATATATATATATATATTTTTTTATATATTATATATATATATATTATATATATATATATATATATATATATATATTAATAAATATATATATATATATATATTATATATATATATAATATATATATATATATATATACTCATATTATATATATAATATATATATATATTAAAAATTAAATATAGTCTTTGTCTTTTCAGATAAACATGAAGGGTTTCCTTTTCTTACACTCATTCTACTTTTATAACTGTGCTGAAAAAATTGAGGACTTCAGGAAGATTGGGAGATCTGAAGTCTGAAGAAGTTTGAAGATTCCTCAACGTTTTCCTCTTTTGTTTTCATTACTTAACCGAGATGTGCTAGAATCGAAAGTTCCACTTATTGAGAGGGATTCCCAGGCAGAATTTTTCGATTACAGTTTCCCAATGATACAAGATTCAATATGCATATTCTAAACGACTGAGTAAAGTAATTTATATATATATAATTATATTATATATATATATAATAATACACTATATATATATATATTATATTATTATAATATATATAATATATATATATATTATATATATATATATATATATTCTACAGCGATTTTGTCCCGCCGCCTCGTTCGGATGAATCCTCCGTAGATACTTTCAAGACTCTAGTGTCTTTCATATATTTTACTTTCTCATTTTTTCTTTTTGTCCATGAAGGCATACTTGCCGGCACATGCATTACTCTTCTGGCTAATAGCTGGATATAGAGAGTAACCGCGACATAGCTTGGAATATGCCCAATTTGTAGTAAAGTCGTAGGACAGAACTCTTTCAGTTGCAATCAATCCGAAAGTGTGCATAAACACTGCTAGCACTTCACGGGCCTACATACACACTTGGGATTTGGCCAAGTTTGACACTAACGTACGACAATCAACAACCCTACATCAAAACAAAAAAAAAACAACATAAACATAATACTTATCAATATAATAAAATACACAACATGATCCAAGAAATAGCACCTTTTCTTGAAACACCACAATCTAGATATAGGAAGCCAGGAAGCCTACATGACTGATAATCACCATTACCTAAAATTTTATGGGAGTAGAATGCATGCAATCACCTCACACCCCAAATATCACTCTCTGCTAACTCCTCTACATACCTCACTTCCCTACATAAGCACCACTCAACTATAACAGCGCTACTAAACGAAAAAATTACAAAACTACAAATCTTTTTACAATAATGATTAAGCAAAAACCACACAACCTAATAAACATAGTACATCGCACCCGCACTCACCACACTCCCAGCAACTATAAACCAAATCTTTCCCACTTCTCAAACCTCCCAAATTTAATAATGGGAGGTGACCTCAACGCTCACCATCCATCATGGTACAACGCCCAAGTTGCCAACCCCAGAGGCATCCATATCCTATCAAACCTTGAAAATCTAAACATTCTCAACAACCCAAACTACCATACTAGAATCCCCCACCAAACTAATCAAACTTACACTTCCCCAGACCTAACATTCTGCTCACCTAACTTACACACCAAATTACTTTGGTCTACTCTAACCAACTTAAACTCCGACCACCTTCCTATCATCATTAAATATCAAAACTCCAATAAATCACACCCCCTCTCAGAAAAGCATACACAAATTACAAAAAAGCTGACTGGGAAAAATTCACTGATCACATAGAAAACAACTTACCCCCTCTAAACATCACAAACACCTCCACCCTCAACAAAGCTATCCAAAACCTCACTACTTCAATTCAAAATGCTGCAAACCAAAATATCCCCAAAGGATACCTTAAAAAATACAATCCAACCCTAACCCCTGAAATAGAAAACTTAATCAAACAACGTAATTCACTCAGAAATACAGCTCAATCACAATTATCTCAAACACACATTAATACCCTAAACACCCAAATCACAAACCTAACGAAAACACACTCCTCGAATAACTTCCAAACTTTTCTCACAAATAATCTCCAAAACACTAACAACACCAGAATGTGGAAAACAATAAACATCCTGAAAAACTCAAACAATTCCCAACCACGCACACATGAATCCATCAAAAACCAAAACTCACAAAACCCACAAACCTCCAAACAACTCGCAAACACCCTCGCTACACACTTCGCTAAACAAAGCCACAAACCCACTCACCCACAAAACAGGAAAATTATCAAAGCCCTCAGAAAATAAAAAACAACCAACGACAAACTACACAATACCACTACGGACTGGAAATCCCAATAAAGTCCTTAAACCAATTTTCCAAGCATAGGCCAGACAATAATCTCAACAAACACCTTGCGAAATACAGTACATTAACTCCACTGGTAACAGAATTACTTTAATAGCTCCACCAGCCTAAATTTTATTCTGCATCTGGAAGAAAGCATCATAATACCAAAGCTAAATACCCGGAAAAGACCCTCAACCCCTTCCTATACTGTCCGATTCATATTTATCAGCACTATGGCAAACTTTTCGAAAACTCATTCTGATCGTATGGTGACTTTTGTACATGTTGATGTACACGCTCTCTTCCTCCGAGACGGTTTCGCTGGGTACATGACGTACGTGCTGTCTAACGTTTTTTCGAGGGTTGAGGGACAGAGAGATTGTTAGTGTCTGATATGGTCCGAATTGAGTAGTCTCACGCGGACAGAAGTTCCAATCTTTCGACTAAGATTAGAGCTTATGTCAGTAGCTCAAACGTACATAAACATCAATTCCACCTCGCCACTGCGTTTCATACATGCGACAGTGCGCTGTAAATCATGTGCGAACGGAGTCGCTATGGGAGCGTATCGGTCCTGAACAGCTACATCACGCGTATAATACTGATACTCATGAGACGTTACTATCGTCGTACATCATTCAAAAAGCTGTTCGGACGACATTTCAAATCACAACAGCTAAATCAACATATTATAGTATAAACTTCTTCAGCAATAGTATCGGTGCTCTGAATGTATAACTCGGACGTTGTGTAAGCTAGAGAAGGTCTAGAGCTGTATAGATGGTCTTCCGAATCGCAGAGGTGGTGTAATAATGATCTAATGTAGCAGTAGCGAGTAGAAGAGGTGATAGACATGAGAATAATAAAGTGATAGTGGTAGGTAGGTTTGCTGATGCTTGTTAGATAGACTGTGATTTCTAGTTACAGTCTGGGGCAGCTGTTGGTACGATGTGGAATTTCGACCTGTCGGAGGGTTCGTCTAGCTCCTGTGTTACGTCGACGCGATCTACTAGAGGATATCCGGTTGCGGTCGAGTTGGCATGACCGATGGGGTGTATATCTAGGTCTTGATAGTGATGGTTGCTTATTGGCGAGTGTGTCAAGAAGAGATATTTAGCGGTGTTAACGTACATAAGGAGCTTCTGTCAGAGATTGCGGCGAGTTGTAATTCTTGCTGTTAGTAGCCTGTGTCTTACGTATGGAGTATAAGGGGTGAAATGAGTGATGATAGACTGTAGCGGGTAGCATAGTGGTTCTAGTTCAATTCTAGGGAGAATGTGGTGACGCGCTATCATCGTTTATTACTAGCAGAGACTCCCAGATCGACATCTAGACTGCTGAGTAGGCACTTGATGTAGAATCATAAGTTAAAGAGTGGAGACGTGGATACAGGCTTATGGCAGCTGTCGAGACCAGGATAGAGTATGAGTGGATCGGTGATGAGCTATAGCTCAGGCCTAGGAATTTATTGTCTTACTGGAATTAATAT
>JABUQX010032398.1:15000-17500 GCA_015478945.1 Trachelipus rathkii
ATAATATTTCCCAGGTAGGTTTTTTCAGAAGTCTTAATGTGAAAACTTCTTTCTACTGAAGCAGAAGACACGGGGTAAAAATTACCAGTATTTGCAACAAGATGTAAATATTTGGAAATGGTGACTGCGAAACAAGAAACTAGTCCAATCTATTGCGGTTTTTGGGCGACCTGTTCTGTGATGCCATTTCAACTTCCGAAATACCATTCTGCTTTTAACTAAATCTTCATTTGGGTTTTCGAGATCTTCCTTGTAAAAATATTACACCAATCTTTTTATCTTCAAATCATATGGCACATTAACACACAAGTTATCGGTATGACAATTGCAAAGGAAAAGTTTAAAAAAAAACCCCCATACCCCTTCCCCCCCTTTATGCCCTGGATATTAAATCATGCCAAGAAATGGTATAGAGAAATGTGTGTGCGATAATAAGTCTGTGGGTCGGAAGTAAAAATGTTGGGTCTGTTATTTTTGGATTTGTTAATTCTTGGTACGCAAGTTTCCCATTAACTGCATTCAGATTCCGAGATGCGCTTACACATTCTCAAAACTCAGCTGAGACTTCCTAATGTTGGCATTTCTCTATAGGGTTGAGAGTGTGTGTGAGAGTGAGAGAGCTTACCAGCACAGATTTGTTTCTGACAGCAGACGAATTATATAAAATTGATTTAAACTTCTGCCCTTTATATTATTAACGGATATGATATCAAAAATTTTTAGTTGTCTAGAAAAATGGCCATGGCCCCCCTGGCCCCCCCCTAAATACGACACTGTATATATTATATATATAACTATATATATATATATATATATAGTATATATTAATATATAGATGTACTATATATTATATAATATATATATATATATATATATATATATAAAACAAAAACTACCTTTTTACGTGCTTTAATCCCCTATGCAGGGGGTAACACGGGGGGACCACAGAAATCGAACTTTAAGGCTGGCTAATCAAACCAGCGCCACCAGACGTGTTACAGTCAGTTTTAATTCTTGCCCAGGTAAGATAAAAACCAAACTTGTTCGCGGAGATTTGAACCAGCTCCTCTCGTATGAGAGGCGGGGACTCAACCCTGCGCCACGAGGCGTTCTTATATATATATATATAGAATATAAATATATATATATATATATATATATATATTTATATATGATAATATATATATATAGATATATATATACGTATATATATAATAGTATATATAGTTATATATATATAGTATATAGTAGTAATATATATATATATATATTATAATATATAGGTATAGTATATATATATATAGTATATATTATTATATATATATATTATATGATGGGGTTTTAAACAGAATTGATTTAGATATTGCCTAATTATTAATAGGTAATAATCATAATTAATTAAAAGTTATAGATGAAAGGGTAATGCCAATTCTCGGCTATTAAACATCAAATTAAATGATTATTTATTAATATATGTAAACTTAAGGAGGTCGAGATATTAATTGGAAGTTTTTAATTATTCGAAATAAAGGATACTTAAACTATAAGTATAGTTAGTTATTAACTTAAAATAAATTATATTTCTTTTTTAAAAAAAATAAGAATTCTTATAAAGTAAACTATATTTTCATTTTTTAAAAAGGTGCGGAACAAAAGAGCGGAAACTTTTTTTGATGCGCACGTGCAAGTCCGCTAATTTCCTGACGACTCCGCACCTCCGCTAGTGCCGCACCTATTCTGGTAGGAGGCTCGGCGCGGGCGAGAAGACTAAAGAGAGGAAGAGCCAACCTGAGAGATATATATATATATATATATATATATATATATATATTATATATATATATACTATATATATATATATATATATATATTATAATATATATTATTTTGTAAAGGCATTACACGGCAAAGTAGGGGCTCGAGCCGACGGGAACACAGGGGGGGACGTTTTCCATACCCGTAGGGGAGGGGCGGTAGGAACCCCCGCGACCCCGGAGGGGGGGAAATTAGTCCTACCCCCGAGTTCATCGGAAGCGCCGAAGTAGACCCGACTCCTGAATCGGTGCGGTAAATACCTTGGGGGTATTCTTTAGTAAAAAAAAAAAAAGAGGCAAAACTTTAATATTGTAGTTTTTGAGAATTTTTTTATTTTATTTTATTTTTTTTTTTACATTTTCCGCACTAAAAATTGGACCAGCATTCCAGCAATGTATTCCTTTTCCCTGTAGCTATTGTAGTTTTTGAGAAATATAAAGATAATAAATATAAAAATTTTTTGCTCAAATGAATCTATATATCTATATGGACCATATAAATATATATATATTATATATATATATATATATAGTATATATATGTTATATATATATATATATATAATAATATAATAATATAATAATATATATATATATATAATAAATATAGTAATAGTTGTTTCAGTATATTATATAATAATATATATACTTATATTTATATATATGGCGCATCTGTGAACTCCGTC
>JABUQX010032398.1:22500-27500 GCA_015478945.1 Trachelipus rathkii
TGAATCTTTTCCTGTTGCGGTAGACATGTCGAAAGTCTTCGATAGAGTCTGGCAGAAAGCTTCGATTTCTAAACTTTCCTCCTTCGGTATCTTATCCTGGTCTCTGTGACCACTTTCGTCACTGATTTAATATCACTTACGTCTACTGAATCGGATCTATATCATTGAGACATCTCAGCTGAGACGATCAACACAGTTACATGTTCATACATTATAATCTATAAATAGTGGTGGTGTTTCTTCAGAGTTCTGTCCTATCCCCAATTCTTTTTCAACAAACTTTTAGTGAATGACCTTCCTTTCATACTACTTCTAATCCACTCCTAGCCTATAACTCCATCTTCATTACTCATGTTCATTTTAGAGAAGTTGTCACCTCTCGCAAAGTCCAACATCAAGTGTGCTGTTTCATTCGGTTATTTGTGTGGTGTGGAGATATGACCTGGTCGGTTGGTTTAGACAATTAATTCTCTGACTGGGGTTTGTTTTCTAATGTGTCTAATTGTGGTTGTTCATTGAGGAACTAGGTGTTGTTTATCCGATGATTCTTTAAATAGCTCAATTCCCTTCATAGTACGGCCGACATAATATTCCACTCTATATAACATCTTTCGAAAGACAGCAATAATCATAACTTCTTCTGTCGCTTAAATTCTCTCTCTCTCTCTCATCTCTCTTCTCTCTCATCTCTCTCGTCTCTCCTCTCTCTACACTCTCATCCATCTTACCCTCTCTCTTCTCTCTCCTCTCTCATCATTCTCTCTCTCGTCGACTCTCTCTCGTCTCTGAGTTGACGGCTCTTGCTTTATGCGGCTCTCTCATCTCTCGTTGCAACGGAACAATGTTCTTGCCTGAGCTAACCGGTGCCGCATACCTCCTCCATGGCGAGTGGTTTTAAGCGACACGCCTTCCTAACCACCTCTGGATTTTTAATGTGTCCAAACTCTGTGACGTCAGACTAACAGTTATGCCCAAATATTTTATATACCCTATCCTTATCTACTGTTCCCATACTTTGACTTTGCAATTATCAAACGGCCATGAATTTGGGGTATTGGGAGTAGGCCGTTTTTCTTTGTAACTAGATTACCGTAATTTAGAGAATTTTTCCTTACCTGGAATGAAATTTGGTCTGCACTAAGAGGGATATATTATACATATTATATAATAATATATAATATGATATATATAGATATAATATATAAATAAGTAAGTATATATATATATAATATATATATATATATTATAAGTATATATATATTATATATATATATATATTGATATATAGTATATATATTATATATGGTTAGGAATATATATATATATATATATATGAGTATATATATATATATATAGTATATATATATATATATATATATATATAGTATATATATATTACCCTCCAAATCCTTGACTTCATTCTTCAATTTATTAATATCGTTCGATAAGGATTCTAAAGTGTTACGTAGTTGCTGAAAAGGTGTCAGAAGAAAAACTCTTCCTTGTAATCTGAATCATATGAATCAGATATAAACTCGCTGTTCGTGAATGTGTCAAAGACAGTTATATTAAAGAGTGAATCAACTCGTAACCTCAGAACATCCAGAGCGTCCGGTTGGTCAGCGATGGTTTATAATGGTAAAGCCATTCAGAACATACAACCATTATCAAGATGATGTAAAAAAAGTGTACTGTAAAGAACTTCATCTTAGATCTGGAATATATATATATATATGTATATAAATAAATAATTAATATATATATATATATATATAGTTATATATTATCACAGTATATATATATATATAGTGAGTAATATATATATAAAAATATATTAATACAGAATATATATATATATATATATATATATATATATTAATATATATATTATATTAGTATAATAGTATATATATATAATATATATATATATAGTATATATATAATATAAGATATATAATATATATAAGGTATAAAAAAAGTGTACTATGAGAACTATATATATATCTGTATATATAGTATATATATATATATATATATATATATAATATATAATAATATTTAGATATGACACAGAAATATAGTAGGTATATATATATATATATATAGTATATATATATGTATAAATATATATATATATATAGTAATATATTAAAAATTTTAGGGATGGAAGGATAAGGGTGCCTAACCCCCTAACTTTGATCCCTTACATTTTTTTAATCTTGGTAAAGGATTTTCTCCTAATCTTGATGTGTAAATTATTGAAATCTTCTTTGAACAAAGAAAGTCTTCAGATTACCTTTATATATTCATATTGTAATTGCCGTGAAAACCAATTAAGCACAGGTTTTATTTTTAGATTTTTTTTAGCTGTGGATAAAATAAATAAAAAAAATTTCATACGGAAAGTAAAATAACTGTTTCATCATTTCAGGAGCATCCCCACTACTACTACTACTACTACTACTACTACTACTACTACTACTACTACTACTACTACTACTACTACTACTACTACTACTACTACTACTACGGAAAAAACTAATAAACTGTTTCTAGCTTTCTGTTTTCTTACTGAAAGTAATCCACTAAAAAGCTTAAGCTGAAAGAGCGAATTTATCTATTTATTTAATTATTATTATTATTATTATTATTATTATTATTATTATTATTATTATTATTATTATTATTATTATTATTAATTATTATTATTATTATAATTATAATTATAATTATAATTATAATTATAATTATAATTATAATTATAATTATAATTATAATTTAATTATTATTATTATTATTATTATTATTATTATTATTATTATATTATTATTATTATTATTATTATTATTATTATTTATTATTATTATTATTATTATATTATATATGTTATTATTATTATTATTATTAAATAAGTTTATTATATTATTATAATTTAAATAATTAATAATTAATAATATAATTATAATTATTATTATTATTATTATTATTATTATTATTATATATTATTATTATTATTATTATTATTATTATTATTATTATTATTATTTATTATAATTATTATTATAAAATTATAGATTATAATGTGATAATCTATAATTATGAATTATAATTATAATTATAAATATTTTAAGAGAGAGTTATTAAATAATTATAAAATTATAATACTTATAATAAAAATTATAATAAATTATAATAATTTATAATAAATTATTAAAAATTATTAATAAAAAAATAATTAATAAGGAATTATAATAATTTCTAATGATCATTGTTCTCATTATGTACCCATTCGATTTGTTAGGATGGTGTTTTTTAGTGTTTGAAACGTATCTATTTAAATAAAATAAATAAAATTATATAATTATTATCTTATTATAATGATAATAGAATTATATAAGATTAATTTATAATTAATTTAATAATTAATTTAAATTCTAATCATAATATTAATAATTTATTATATTTGTTAATAATTATTTATAATTACTATAATTATTATATTCAATATAATTATATAAATAATGCATAATTATTACAAATTATACATAATTATTATACATATTTATAAATATTATAGATTATAGTAATGTATTATAATTGATTATAATTATTATAATTATTATAATTATGTCTAAATATTTAATAATTATTATAATTATTATAATATTATAAATTATTATAATTACTATAAATTATTATAATATTGATAATTAATTATTATAAGTTATTAATTATTATTATTATTATTATTATTATTAATTATATTTTATTATCTATTAAATTATTATTTATTATTCTTATATTATTATTATATAAAAGTTATCATAATTATTACTATTATTATTCTTATTATTATTATTTAATACTTATTAATATAAAAGGTATTTAATTATTAATAGATATTCTGTTTACAGATAATTTATTATTATTATTATTATTATTATTATTAATTATTATATATTATTATTATTATTATATTAGTATTATTATTATTATTATTATTATTATTATTATAATATAAAAAATTTAATTATAATTCTAATTATAATTATACTTATTATTATTATTATTATATTATATATTTATTTTATTATTATTATTATTATTATTATTATTATTATTATTATTATTATTTATTATATTATTATTATTATTATTATTATTATATGTGGTTATAGTGGGTTTATTTAGCTGTTATTATATTTTATTTATCATTACAAAAATTAATAATTATTAATTATTTTTACCTATTAGTTGAACTAATAGTGTTGGTTGTATTATTATTATTATTATTGTTAATCATTATTATTATAATTATATTTTTATATTAGTTATTATTAATTATTATTTATTATTATTTTTATATTATTATTATTAATTATTAATTATTTATTATTATTATTATTATTATTATTATTATTATTATTATTATTATTATTATTATTAATTTATTATTATATATTTGGGCTCCAATGGACGAGAGAACGTCCCCTTAGTACCTTTTCTCCTCTATATACTTACTTTGTAATAATATTATTATGACGCATAACTTATGTAAACTTTTCATTCGAAAATACTTATGCAAATATGTGTTAAAATATATTTGTTAATTCTTTATCAGAGGTTAAAACTTATTATCATTAATCTTAATTATTATTATTATTATTATTATTATTATTATTATTATTATTATTATTATTATTATTATTATTATTATTATTATTATTATTATTATTCTATTATTATTATTCTATTATTATTATTATTATTATTATTATTATTATTATTATTATTATTATTATTATTATTATTATTATTATTATTATTATTATTATTATTATTATTATTATTGTGCATCTTTGGGTGATGTTGAGGAAACGGAGACTTTCTGGGGCAATCTGAATGATGTTTTGAACTTCAGATTGATTGTGTTGGGCGACTTCAATGGTTGGATAGATAGATGATCGAAAGAGGGGTGATATAACAGGTACCTTTGGGGT
>JABUQX010032398.1:37500-45243 GCA_015478945.1 Trachelipus rathkii
ATATAAATATATATATATATATATAATATAGTATATAATTATATATTATATATATATATAGTATATATATATAATAGACATAATTTTATATTCATAAATGGAAATTTATTTTGAATAGGTACAATATATAAGAAGAATAATAATAATATCAAACGTCTGAATAATGATAAAGAAAATAAAAATATTGGGAAAGTTAAAAATGCCAAAAGTACTTGCAAGTACGAAGCACAAGTACCAAGTACAAAAGGCTCAAGTATCAAGTACAAGATAACACGGTTTTAGAAATGCAAGTACAAGTTACAAATACAAGTACTCCACGAAAATGTACTTAACTACACGTACAAGTAACTTGTACCCAAGCCTGATATATAAGTAATTATAATATATATATATAAGTAGTATATAATATATATATATATAAATAATTAATATATATATATATATAGTATATAATATATATATAGTTATATATATTATATATATATTAAATAATAAATATAGTCGCTTTGTCTTTTTCAGATAAACATGAGGTCATGTGTTCTTAATACACATTCCTAATTTATATAAACTTGTGCTGAAAAATTGAAGGAACTATCAGAAGATTGTGAAGAATTGTGAAAGTCCTGGAAAAGTATTTGAAAATTCCTCAACGTTTGTCTCCTGTTGTCTTCGTTACTTAAAACCGAGATGTGCTAGAATCGAAGATCCCACCTATTGGAGAGAATTTCCAGAAGAAATTTCGGTACATTGTTTCCCCAAACTGTTATCAGGTATTCCAAGATAGAAATTCTAAAAACTACAAGTAAGTATAAATATATAATATAATATATATAATATATATAAGTCAGTAATATATAATATATATATATATATTATATATTATATAGTATAGTAATATATATATAGTATATATTAATAGTAAAGTATACATAATAAATATAAATATAACATATAAAATAAATTTAAAAATATAGATTACAGGCAATTCTTTAACCACAAACAAATGTCCATTTATTTAATTTGAACGTTTCGTGCTCTTTTGGGCACATCATTTTCAATAAAATTAACAATAAATGAAAAAATAAAAATAAAAAAACAAAAAATTAAACAATTACAAATTTAAAAAGAATTAAAATTACAAAATTATAAAACCCTAGTTTTACGAACCTTCGAATGTCAGAGAGCCAAGACAAAAGTGAAAAAATATATTAACTATGATCTATATTTATATCTAAATATATATCAAGGATTAGTTGGTTGAAAACAGAAAAAAAAAATTCATAAAAATTGAGGGGGGCATAATTTGTTAACAGTATTGTGTCTAACTAAAATTTATTACCAAACTAAGAATTAAAATAAAATTAAAATAAATGATGTTAACTGAGGAATTGGTCGGAGTTAAAGCTCCGGGGCTTTTAAGCTAGTTGAGTAATAAAGACTTTTAACCATAATTTTTCTTAATTCAATCAGAGACCGAGCGAGAATCAAAAGCTGGTAGAGGCGATACGATGGTCCTTTTCATGAGTATGTCCACGAATCGATGAGAAATCAGGTGTTGAGAGCGGCCATACTACAAAGAATTAACGAATAGAGACTCCCTTGTGTTGCTTGCAATTCTGACTAGAGAATTGCAGGCCAGTTTTGGCCTAATAGACAAGCATTACAGCCATCGCACATTTGTCAAATATACCAACAGAAGAAGCGCTAAACCAGAGGAGGAATCCGGTCCCTTGCATCTAAAAAAGTTACCCAGTTTAATATTTAGGGAGTTGGAAACAAAAAGTAAAACTTATATTAAAACAAAGGTTTCACTAAAACCGAATTGAGAGACTTTATCAGGGAATCTGCATACCGTCCAGCATAGGGAATTTTTAAATAGATTTTCTGTTTAGGAACGTCAGAGACAGGCATGCTAGGTCTAAAGTGATTTTCTAAAAAATTAAAAAGAATCTTATCAAATAAATCCATTGGAAAACAATTGAAATTAACTAACTTACCGTAAGTATATGTAAAGTCATCAATCGTGAAAGGGATACCCAATGAGCAAATTCTATAATGCTCGAATATAATTCTGCTTGAGAGACCCGATAGCTAACTTATGTCGGCATAGAACCAAAAAAATGAAAAAGTGTGCTCATTAAGGCTTGAGGTAGGCTTAACGAATAAATATTCGGTAAAAACGAAAGGAGATCCATTCCGTACTACGTAAATAAGACCTTACAATCCAAAAAAGACAAGAAGTCATCATGCTCGCCCTCCATGGTAAATTTTATACACCTATGTTGTTCATTAGACCTTAATAAACTATATGTTTCAGGAAGTCAAGCAGGACTACTTTATGGGTTACCTAAAACCCATAAACCGATGTTCCCTCTACGGATTCCTCTTGGTTTGCGCTCTTCTGTGGTATATTTGTACAAATGTTGTCATGCCTGAATGCCTTGGCTAATGTAGAGCCAAACTGGCGCTGCAACTTCAGATCACTGTAATTGCAAACACAAGGCGAGTCTCTTATCGTACTGAGTTGCCGCCCTCAACACCTGAGTTCTCATCGATTCGTAGACATGCTCATGAAAAGGACCATCGTATCGCCTCTACCAGCTTTTCGATTCTACGCCTGCGGGCTCTGTGTGAATGAATAGAAAAATTATGGAAAGATCCTTTACTATCAGTGCTTAAAGCCGCAGGGAGCTTAACTCCGACAATCTCACGTTAAACTAAAATTTAGGTTTTAATGTTTATTTTAATTTTTTTAATAAATATTCCTTAAACAGTAACATACTGGTTACAATTAAGGAATTTATACTATCATGATTCATTATATTCTCGCCTTTCTTCAAACCAACTAATATCACATATCGACATCAAAAATTATAAGTCTCATATCAATCGAGCAATCATAGATTCCTACTACTATTTTCTTCATCTTTGTCATGATATGGCTTCCATCGACGTTTAGAGAGACAAGGATATATACAACACAGGATTATAAATTAGTAATAATTTTAAATCTCCATTCACATCATCAAAATTGAAATTACTCAAAATAATTATGCTTGACTTTTCATATAATATGTTAATCATATACACAATTTACATTTTCAAATACTAGTCAAATCTCTTTGATCAAGCTCTACAATCAGCTGAAAAGATGTGCACACCAGAAGAGGCAAACAAGAAAAACAATTCAAATAAAACAAATCTGATCAAAAATACCTATGTACGTGCTGTTATTCAGATATTAACACACTTATTCATTAATTGCCTAGAAAAATAACTTCAACCAACTATATAAAAAACAGTAACTACTCCATAAATGCAAAAATTAAATAAAATAAAATAAAACTAATACTATATATATCACCATAGTAATCACACACACATAACAACATGACTCACAAACATTAATAATATAAACTCATATATAGATACTATAATATGACATCAAACATAGAAATAATACACACAAAAGAATCAACTCAAAAATAACACTCCTACAAATATATAATAATAAACTATATAAAGAAAAATTCAAAAAATATAAAAATACAACCAATAAATAATTGCTGACAGCGACTTTTTTGTCCCGCCGCCATCGTTCCGATGAGGAATCCTCCGCGGATCTTTCAAGATTTTATGTCTTTCATATACTGTTATTTCTCATTTTCTCGTCGTGAGGCATAACTTGGCCGGCACAAGAATTGCCTCAACTTTTCTGCGAATACCGGGGATATTTAGATGAGTAAATAGCGACCGAGGAGCTTAATATGCCCAATATTTGTAGTTATAGTCTAAGAAGGAACTCTATCCGTTGCAATCAATGTCCTAACAGTGAATACATAAACAACTGCTAGCAAACTTCACAACTTTCCCTAACAATCACAACACAATTGGATTTTAAAGCCAAGGTTTGTGGCACCGCACAATATAACAACCTTCAAGTTTCAAAAAATAAAAAAAACACACATAAGCATACTACAAATCAATATAAATGGAATTCACAAAAAAATGCAAAAGAAATAGGAAAAACCTTTCTGAAAACACGCACGACAATATAGATAATAGGAAACCAAGGAAGCCCACATGACTGATAATACCAGCTAAAATTTTATATGGATATGACACCATGAATCACGCTGCAAACCCAAAAAATCATAACTCTGCTAACTCTCATACATAACCCACTTCCCTACATAAACACCACCTCACACTATACAGCGCTACTAAACAACAGCATTACAAAACTACAATCTTATCACAATAATGATACAAAAACCACACAACCTAAAATAGAAGTGTACATTCCGCACCACCGTCACCAACCTGCCACCGACAGATATAAAAAAACCTTTCCCACTTTCCCAAACCTCCCAAATTTAATAATGGGGGTGAAAACTCAACGCTCACCATTCAACCATGGTACATATGCCCGAGTTGCCCAAACCCAGAAAGAACCCATATCTGCTATCTAAACCTTGAAAATTTGAACATTCTTCTCAGCAACCCAAACTACATAAACCTACGAAACCCTCCCCAAAATTAATTCAAAACTTACACTTCCCCCAGACCTAACTATTTGCTCAACCTACATCTTACCCACCAAATTCATTTGATCCTACTCTAACCGATCTTAACTCCGACCACCTCTCTATCATCATCAAATATCACTCCTAAATATTTGAATCTGCTTAACTGGAAAATATGTGTAAATTATATAAAAAAGAAACTGACTTGAAAAAATTTAACATCCTCACAATAAAACAACTTATCGCGCCTCCTAGAAAACATCCAAACAACCTCCACACACTCAACAAAGCTACACAAAACCTCACTTACTTCATTGGTGTCGATTCAAAAAGCTGCACAGACTAAAAATCCCAAAGGAAACCTTAAAAAATACAATCCCAATCCGCTAACCCCTGAAATCAGAAACTAAATCACAACGTAATTCACTCAGGAATAAAGCTCAAAATCACAAGTTGAGTCTCAAACACTACTTAATTTCCTCAAACACCCAAATCAAGGAACCTAACGAAAAAAAATACACCTCCTCGAATAACTTCCAAACTTTTCTCACAACAACCCTCCAAACACTAAACAACACCTAGAATGTGTAAAACAAAAACATCCAAGAAAACTCAACATCTTCCCCAACACACGTCACACATGAAATCCATCAAAACCAAATCTTCACCAAACCCTCAGGACATCAAAACAAATTCGCAAACACCCTCGCACACCACTTAAGGCAAACAAAGCACAAACCAAAACACTTCACTCACAAAAAGGAAATTAATATCACAAGCCCTCAAAGAAAATAAAAAGCACAAGACCAAACAATACATAAATAACCATTACGGACCTGGAAAATACCATAAAGTCGCTTAAAATTTTTCCAGCCATAGGCCCAGAAAATATCTCAAACAACCACCTTGGAAATACAGTATTAACCCAACTGGTAAATATATTTAATAGCTCCATCAGCCTAAATTTTATTCTGCCATCTGGAAGAAAGCAATCATAATACCAAAGCTAAAACCCGGAAAAGACCCCTCAAACCCTTCCTAATACTGTCCGATATCACTATTATCAGCACTATGCAAACTTCTCGAAAAACTCATTCTGATCCAAATTACACCACACATCTCCAAACAAAAGGTCCAACACTGCTTCCAACTACATCACTCAACCACAACTGCACTCATAAACATCATCCAACCTATAATAAAAGGCCTAAACTCCAAACCCACATACAAAACTATACTCATCGCAATCGACATCAACACAACATAATCCACAAAATAATAAACTCCAGCATCCCCACAATTTTCAAAAAATGTAATCTAACTTTCCTATCAGGAAGAACAGCCCAAATTCAAATCAACAACAAAAAATCTCGCACAGTGAACATCAACAACGGAGTATCTTAAGGGCAATCGTATTCCCCACACTGTTCAACCTATACACTACCGATCTCCCACAACCACAAACAGAACACACCAACATTACAACCTACTAAGGTGACATCACCATCTCCACTACACATCATAGCCTAAACACGTCACAAATTTGACAACAATATATCAACCTAATCCAAACATTGTTAACTGACAATAGAAAGTACCCCTCACCAAATAAATCATCAATTACTCTAATCACTACAGAGCGACAACTCGGAACCTTAAAAACACTCACGCAAATCGTAATAAAAAAAAGCACTCCAATTCCACACTTAAGCAAAACTCTCCAAACTAGGTATAAACACTCGATAACATATCTTATTTCACAAAACATACAGACAATATTACTTCATTGGGAAACAAGAAATTAAACATACTAAGAAACATAGCCGATACTGATTAGAACATTAGAAATAAAAAGACAGTAAGAAGCCACATGGGCCTATCGAAACTGTCCCACTATCACTAACAATAAACAAATTGCCACTACAATCTACAAGAAATTTATTCGTCGAGTATTAAATTACTCCTCTCCTACATGGCACCCACTCTTGACCAAGAATAGCATGAGGAAATTACAAATAACACAAAACAAGGCACTCAGAATAAAAAGAGGATGCCCCTCCACATATCCCCAACAACATCTACACGAAGAAATTAAAATTCTATCTACCTATTGACAAACATTTAGAAATGATAGGCACACAATTCTTAGCCAAAACACTAGCACCCTAACACCCTCTCTAATCCTACCTATCACAAACTTAAACAACCTCCTTCCTCTCCAGCATTATCCTATAAACAAATTCTAAACAACATCCAACCTCCTAAAAACAACATATCAAACACCAAACATACCCACACACTCCTAACCGAAAACTATTTAAAAAACAGGCCACCTAACAATATACTAAACGAACACCCACCTGAAATAGCTCCAGAATTCAACTCTCTTCCCAGAACCATTCAATCATCCCTGGCCAAACTAAGGTGCGCAAACCACCCAAATCTACAATACTATAAACCAATCTAAACCAAGCCATATCAAACATTTGACAAAATTGTAACCTGGCCCCGGAAACTGTCTCTCACTTCCTTCTAATCTGTCATTCAAACTCTCAACAAAGAGCAATCTGGAGCATTTCAGCCCTGGAAGATCTATGGAGGAGACCGGCCGATTTGGCGGGGTACCCTTAGGCGGTGTGGCAACCCTGAAGACAGGGTGGCTAGGGGGTGAGAAGGTATTAATATATATATATATATATAGATGTATACTATATAATATATATATATAGTATATATATATATATATAATATATATATATCTAATTACTATATATACTATATATTATATATAGTATATATAATAGTATATAATATAAGTAAAATAATATCTATATATATATATAAAATTAATATATATTATTTCTTTTCTGGTTGTTCTATAGCACGTTGAAGAAGTTCCACCATTCATCCTTTCAATCTATTAATGGTGGTAAATATTCGCTACAATGTTTATGATTCTATTATCATAAACTAATTTATCTAATTCTCGTCATTAATAGCCTTCTGCTTTTTCAACCTCGTCTCACATCCCACTCCTATGCCCGAACGACTCACTCTTCATTACTGCGTGTCCAGTTATTTTGAGAGTCGACCCCACTCACGAGCAATTAACCATGCCAGGAATGGGTGAACTCTCGAGTTGGACCACTAAACTTTCTCCTCTCGCTAATTGGGGCAAAAAAAACATGGAGTTTTCAATGCGGACAAGAAAACCAGG
>JABUQX010032399.1:0-22500 GCA_015478945.1 Trachelipus rathkii
CCGAGAGAGATGTGTTGAATGTGGTATTTGGATTGATAGGATCTCAAAACTCTTTCAACTACCAACACCACCTTTGCCGCAATGAGGGACATTTGTAGCGGGTGATATATAATACTATATATATAAGTATATATATATATATAATATATATAATAGTATATATATATATATAATATATTATATATATATATATATATATATAAAATAGGATGTACCGATAGATATCGTATCGGTATCGGTAAAGTATCGGCCATTTTTTGGGTATCGTATCGGTATCGGTATTCGTTAATATGGCCGATATATGGGCGATACTTCTTACTTTCTGGGTGAAGAATTATGAGAAACTTTAGATTCAATAATAAATCTTAGGTTTCGATATAAGATTAAAAGTTTAATAACGAATTCCTTAGATAGCTGGAAGCCCGCACAAGAATCTCATCTTGACGATGGAATACCACTTTCAGGTTCCATAAATAGCACATAACTTAGGAATGCTTGTCAGTGACAAAAAAAAAAAAAGATCACAGAAGTGGAACCGCCTTATCTGCAACCCCTGCAACAGCACTGATAGTGACGATGGCTTTTCAGCAAATTTTTGACTTCCCTTTCAATAATGAGGGGGCTCAAAAAATGTCTTGCTAGAGAATTCACAAGTATATTACAAGAACTGCATACATTATTTACTTGGAATAGCTACCTTCAAATTCAGATATTTTCACATTTCATGTAAATTCGCAGCAAACCGTCTTCTCTAAAGAAGTGCCTCTTATCATTATTTCTGCGCATTATGCTCGAGAGTTAAGAATATACTATATTATCTAAATCATCTTAAAAAAAATCTTAATGGCAACTGCAAAAGTTTTTAATACAATACTCATTTGCAGCCGAGTGTTTTATTCATTTTTGTTAATAATGTTTTTTAGTGATTCTGTTTTTTTACGTTTTTCTTTCGCACAAATAGTTCTTCCACTTGCAAAATCTGAAAATTCGGAACCATGGCTAGTAAAGGAAGACAAGACTGGCAAACTTCCACTCACATGAGTAACTCATTGGAACTGGTCCGAGAATGATGCCCTCTGAACTCCAAACTGCTACGTGATGTTCTAGTAGATATGGCCATCTGCTAAGAGAGCAAGAATGGAGAGAATGTCAGAAATTTACCCAGCAGCCACTCTTGCAAAGGAAATTTAATAAAAAGTGCTTGAAAAGTAGGAGCTATCAAACAGTTGTTTTGTAGTGCCAATTTTAAATTTGAGAGTTACAGTCCTGAAGAAGACTAGAAGAAAAGCTGAAATAAGGCCAAAAACATATCACCTGGCAGAGGAAAACTGGAATTGAAAGAGGCTTTCATTATACAAGTTGTATGACAAGCTCTTAGACATCCTCATGCAATGTGTGAATTAACTAATGTTCAGAATTTGAGGGTCCATGCCAAGGTGGTGCTGGCTGTAAACATAAATTTCTTCCTGCTTCTGTTCTAAGGATAGAAGATCCCTGTCAAAGAACTAGGTGTTTATTATAGTCCAAAGGAGAAGGTTGGGTCGTTGGACAGCATCTAAATGGTTACCAGATTACCTGAGCACAGAAGACCAAATTTAAAAAGCCAAAAGAGGCAAAGAGATGAATTAAGAGAAATTTCTGAATTAAGCAGAAAGGGAAGAAGAGTTAACATTACAACCAAATGAAGTTCTTTTTTCTCCGACGAAGATGAAGACCCAACTGATGTTACAGATGAAAATTGAAGACCTTTGCAAATTCCATGTATGATTTTGATGTCACCTCTACTTCAAGTCAAGTCAGATAATACATAGCAATCTCCGCACTGTTGCATTGCAAAGAATGTATAGGGTATAGTGGTCGTCAAAACGGCTACAGCTGCCATTACAACAGTTGCATTTTTGGATGCTATTAACTGAAGGAGTTGGGAGACTTGTGGTTGATCACAATAAAAAGGGCACTAGAAAAGTCAAGAAATGACTTGTATGACGAACTTCATGCTTGAAATGCTGGATAGTGCAATAATGAATGTATCTTTCTTTGATAATGCAAAGATGTCCATCTAAATTCTGTTACAAGCGAGGATACTCAGTCACAGTTTCCAAGTATTTACATCTTGAGCATACACTGTTTGCAGTGAGCCAAGTGGAGGTATATTTGCCATCTTACTCGCAGAGAAAGACTAACGAAAAAAAGAAACCTTCTTGAAGTTTGCTAACGAATCTTGTGGAATTGCGTCTTAAGGAAAACAAACATTGATAAAGTTTCAATCTATTGGGTGGTGACTCAACGAATTTACACTGTTGGGAAGAGGTCTGCATTGGGTGAAGCAATATGCTGAATCGTAAACTTATCTAGTTGGTTTGTGCTCTTCATACTAAGCGGCTACCTTTGGCGGCACTTGACACAGAGTTGGATGAAAAACTTTTCTAACAAGTGGCGTGTAAGATATGCACATGCTTGATACTCACACGAACTAGAAATCAATCCATCATTTGTAGAAAATCCTTTCCAGAGCCTTTTGTTCATTGAGTGACACTGTTGACAAAGATTTCTCTACAGATCAGGTTTATATGGTACAGGTAACCAGGCCATAAGGACAGGTTTTTCCAACTGGATTCTGGCATTATTAGAAATGGTCCTAGTCAAGCCACTGGTCGGTGGTTAACAACTGTAAATAGGATTTGCGCATTTGGGTTTCAAAACATAGCTTAAAGGCAAGCAAGTTGAACGATTTACAACGGCTTGTGCAATCTGTTGGCACGTCTTACTCATCCCTGCTGGCTTTACAATCAATCGAAATCTCTTGGGTGGAAGGACCTCGCCACATTCTTTTACAATTTGAAGGTCCTAAAATCTCAGAAGAAGGCAGTAGCAGATATGTTCTGGGCCAACAATACAAACGTTCATTCGTGGTTCGCATTAGTGGAAATGTCTCAGAACACTTTTATCTCGGAAGCACCAAGAAAAGAAGAAAGCAGGGGTCCAGAAGAATAATTGAATTAAGGAATGAGATGATGCATACCCAGAGACCTACGTGTTGCCTTAGGAAAGCACTGCAGAAATCCAAATGCAACTCCTTTTGGACTGAATAGACTGGTGAGAAAATGTATATGAACCTCCACATACTTGTAAACTAAAAATATCAGAAATAAGAAAGTTTGTTGAAGAAGCAATCAAGTTCCCAAGTTGGCCATGCATGGACAGTCTATTAGAGAGGGTGGAAAACAAGTAATCATAGGCTCTGCAAGTGTATCAACTTTGAGAGACGAGATAGGATTCATTAGAGGCCAAGATGCAAGCAGAAGAATTGATGTCTAGGAGTGAATCAAAGCAAGATTTGATGAATGTTGTTTAACTTTTTACATTTTTAAGAATGAAGTTTCCGGTGCTTTGATAATAGAGACAAAAATAAATAAAATGTTTGATTATTCATTGAGACATTTTTGAGCCAATTCTTGAGTTTATATAAGTTATCCCTTTTTTCGAAAATTTAATAACATTATATCAAGCGAAAATTCCCAAAGGTAAAATGTTGTATGATAAGTGAAAACCTTTTAAATTAGGTATATTACACATCAAAAGGCACATTTTTGACCCCTCATTCACAAAAAACACGAATTTTTATTTTGCCCTGCCAATTTACATGCCTAATATGTTAGAGAGCTTTGATAGTTCATGCCGAATGCCATGAAGCATCTCATGTCACTCAGAATCATCACCAAGAACGCTCTCGAAAAACTGAAGAGTACATTGCATCAAGGAGCAAAGATAATTCAAACATGGAGATGCTGCGAAAGAGATGGGGCTCTACGAAAACATGGAGAGGCTGCCTACAGAAGAAAATCCTTTCATATGGGCATGAAAATGGGCCAAGGTTCCACTATATCATGCTGCATTAGCAAATTTTTACAGACAATCCCGTCATCAGCCGAGAGCGGCGTATTTAACAGTGTAGGTGGAATGTAACAGAACCGCCAAACAGGAACAGGCTCTCGCAGATACAGTGTAAAGCTAATGGTTTTGCATCTACAATTTGGAGAATTTTGAATTGAGAAATTGAATGATATTATCTTTATCTTAAAGGAGTAAATTACTATTATGTCATGTTTGAATATAGCGTTTTTTTTATTTGTCTTTCAGCAAGATTAATGAGGTCTCTTTTTTCATAATTTTCTGATTCTTTATATGTAGCTACAGCTAGTTAACAGAATCTTCTTTTTGAATTATAAGGGTTAGAAGAGTTAAGGGTTTGGAACTGGATATATGTTTATGGAAACATTAAATGGATGTATCGTTTGAATAAAAACAAACATAAAAAGTTATTTAATTATATTGCCTTATTATTCTAATAGACAACTATTTTAATTTATAAAATAAATAAATTTAAACTATACTGGTACCAATCAAATATTGAAATAACTGCTAAGGATTATTGTATAGGGGAATGCAAACCTGAAGTGTACTATCAGTACAACATTGTTGCTAGATCTATTACTATGTATTTATTATATTAATTAAGTACAGTATCCGTATCGGACGGCACTAAAACAATAGAGTTCGGTATCGGTTATCGTATCGTATCGGCCTCTTTCTGGTATTGGTACATCCTAATATAAGTATATATATATTATATATATAATATAATAAATAATATATATAATATATATATATAATATATATATATATAATATATATAATAGTATAATATATATATATTATATATATATATATATATATATATATATTCGAACCATTTAAAGACGCAAAATGTGTGGTATCGTTAAAGGTAATCGCAAAATTTACCGATACCGATACACTTACTCTCTCAAATTGCCGTAGCGATACTCAAAAAATCGACACCGATACTCGATACCATGGTATGTGCATTACTAACTATATATATAATAATAATATATATGTAAATAATAATATAATATATATATAGTATATTATATAATATATATTATATATATATATATATTATAATATATAAAATATATAATATATATTATATATATATATATAGTTAATATATATATATAATATATACTATATTATATATATATTATATATTTATATATAATATATATATATATATATATTATATTATAATATATATAATATATGTACTGTATCGTTACATAAGTACTAAAATTATTAAAGATTTATGTAAGTGTTACCTCGATTCCTGGTTACCAGATTAAGAACTCTTTGTATCAAAGCTAGTCCGGATGCGAAATGAATCTGTTTCGATTTCCTTTTTTGTATTATCAGGTCACCGAGGTGTCTGCTGTCCGCAAGGGAGTGCTCAATGGAAATTGGTCAGTTAGAAAATGTAGATCAGAGAGCCAACATCTGACGCTCTAGCAGACTCTTAATTGATATTGTTATGGTAATTAAATTGAAAGTATTTTTAAAAGCATTAAATTTTGAACTGTGAAATTTATTCTTTTAATGTTGTGTGTTCAATGTAAAATTATGTCATTATGACTAAGTAAAAAGAAAGTATAAGAAGGAACGGTTTCCCATTCATTCCGAAACAGTTTATTTATTAGCTATAATCAATGTGATCTCTTAAAAGTGTGCCAAATTAATCATTATAGATGATCAAGTCTTGTACATAATAGTATACATATAAAGTAATATCTCTGCATCATACTAAGCAATGTTACTTTGGGGGAGGTAGGGATGAACTACTGTTTTTCTCAAGAAGAAATTATTAGGGTATTTCGGATCAGGAAGAATATAATACATAGGAAAAATGGTAAAATATCGCTGGAAATTTTTTTTTTCTTTTTCAATATAAGCGAAAATTAAAAATAAAATCAATTTAATTGGCTAAAAACAAATGTCAAAATAAAAAAGAATGTACGCGTCTTTATATATTTAAAAATTCAAGTTAACGTTTTCCAAAATTTTTGTTGTGAAAAGTTTATTCAAATTTTTTGGAGTCGATAGGAGTCGTTTTCTTTAAATCGACTCCCGACTTTTTGGGAAATCGACTCCCGACTCCGACTCCTTACCCCTTGAAAACGCTCGACTCCGACTCCCGACTCCGACTCCCCATTCCCTGATATATATATATATTATTATATTATATATATTATTAATATATTATATATATAATATATATACTATCTAATATATATATTATATTATATATATATATTATATAATATATATATAGTATATATACTATAATATTTGTGAAGGATAAGGGTTGATGGAACCTATTTTTCACTTTGGGGTATGCGCCACTAAACAAGATTGGACGCACTGCCTCCAAGAAAACATGCAGACAAAGTGACCAAATAAGTAATTACTGACGACTTTTTTGACTTAAAATTTTCCATCAAAATTAAATGAAGGTCCATTTGAAGTCACACCAGAAGTAGAAGTTGATTGCAATATTTATGCGAAGCAGACCACTCTTTGGAATCACCTTATACATAGGTACACTTCTGTGTAAATTTTAGAGAACATTATATTTTCTGTAATTGCAGTAAGAAATTTCAAAAATTTTCCGACCCACTAATATACTATAAAATATATATATAATAATCAATATATATATATTATACATATAATAATATATATATATATATATATATATATATATATATATATATATATATATATAATATATATATATATATATAATATTATATAAAAGAGATAGCAAAAAAGTAAACATTACTCACCAAACAAAATCATTTAAAAAAATTTCTCAAAATATTAATATCGCAATATCATCTGTCGAGACAACCGACTGCAATTTTTTGAGAAGGAGGAAATGTAGCGAAATTGTTCGAAATGAGAGAATTTCGCACAAATTAGTTTTATTTTGTGCTATTTTCAATCCATTAAGCGCAGAGTCATCAACTGAATTGGGGGATTAAGTTGATTTGGTATAATTTTGTAATTAAACAAATAACATGAAGCTTTATTGTAATGACTGCGATTTTAAAATAAAAAATGACTTTAATGGGAAAATAATCATATATATATTATAATATATATATATATATATATATAATATAATATATAAATATATAATATATATATAAATATATAATAAGTATATATAATTATCAGTACTAATGTGAACATTTGAGTTCAAATTTAATTTTAAACTTATATATATATATATAATGATTATATATATATATATATAATATATAATTATATGATATATATATATATATATAATATATATAAATATAATAATATATGTATATATATCACGAGAGAGAGAGAGAGAGCCCGCAAGTAAAAAAGTTACTAGAGTCGCCGATGATAATATATTAGTATATATATATATATAAATAATATATATATATATATATATATATTATAATATGATAATAATATATAAAGTTATCTAGAGTCGCCGATGATATATATATAGTATATTATATATATATATATAACTTCAGCACCATTTTACCCTCTGATAAAAGCTTAGCTATTGAAGGTTTACCTAAGAAATTTGCCTCCAACTTCGGTTAAGATAACACAATGCTATTATTATATTCATTTGAGCATCTCATTTCGCAAAATTTGCATTCTTCATTTATAGTAGGGGGGGGGGGGGGGGGGGGGGGTGGGGGTGATAGTT
Organism: Trachelipus rathkii; assembly: GCA_015478945.1. Taxonomy (NCBI): domain Eukaryota; kingdom Metazoa; phylum Arthropoda; class Malacostraca; order Isopoda; family Trachelipodidae; genus Trachelipus; species Trachelipus rathkii. The sequence continues at coordinate 7,619 of JABUQX010032399.1, forward strand.
GTCAATTTTTTTAACAATATATTTGATTAATACTAAAAATTCTTAACTTCTTGTCCGTATCCCTCTTGTGATTCTCATAGTTTGTGCTTCAGAACTTACTACAGCTTGCTTTAGGCCAAAGTGATTAATCTCGGCCTTTCAACATTTACATTCCATCAGCCGGCAGTCCGCACTTATCTTCATCTTTGCCGATAAACGGAACCCTTCCATAGTTTTACGATATATATTAATATATATATAATATACTATATATATAATATATATATAATATATTATATAATATTATATAATAATATATATATATATTAATATAATATATAATATATTATAATATAAATATAATATAGTATTAAGCAGTATTATTTAGTATGAGCGTATATTGGGTACCATGAAAAGAACTTACTCTAACTTCATGAAAGGTGCCAAAAAAGACATTTACATATTACTATAATGCCAAAGAAAAAAAAAAAAAAAAAAACAAAAAAAAAAAAAAAAAAAATTCGCCTAATAAAATTTTTAAATCTACGTTTAATTGAATTTGCAAATAAATGCGATAAATTGTATGCCAAAAACTGACATAAAATTTATGACACGAGTAAATATCGGTATCTAATAGCTGAAGCTATACGAATAATTTGTCCGAAAGAAGAAAAAAAAACTCTTTAATAGCTTTAGAAAGGTTAAAAAATGTTTTATATATAATTATAAATATATATAATAATAAATATAAAATAATAAATAATATATATATATAAGATATATATATATATATATATATATAATATATATTATATATATATAGTATACCTTTAATTAAAATATTACTTGTGAAATCTTATATAAATAGAAGGAAATCAATACTCTTTAATAAAAGGTTGTAACTTTAATATCAGATGTTTAAAGATTATTAAGTATAGTAGAAGAAAATGAGGGTTTATAGAAGAAATGTAATTTCAAATATTTGAGAATTTGAAACCTCTTATTGAAATAGAGTAGTTGATTTTTATATATTTATATTAGGATTTCAGAAGTAATATTTTTAAATAAGGCATTACTATCTATTATTACTGTTGACGTCTTAAGTCTATATACCGTTTATATATATATATTATATTATATAGTAATATATATATATATATATATATATATATATATATATATATATATATATATATATATATATATATATATATATATATATATATATATATATATATATAATAATAATATAATATAATAATATATATAAGTATAGATAGAACCAATGAATACTAAGTAAACCGACAAACGTCGTGACGGAATAAAACACTGTTAGGGAAACAATTTTCCCTTAAATACAAATTCGGGAAATACAAGATAAAGGTGATACACAGGGCAAAGCCATGCCATATCCATAGGAACAAAGAGAAGAAAAAAGCATCAATGTCGGAATAGTATTTATTAACATACAAGGCAGGTGGTAGTGGTGGTATACATCACAGTCCAACTCAAAGGAGATGTTTGAAATGAGACCTATCTGCAACAATGCAAGCTTCTACCCGTCAGAGCAGGGAGTGAGGCAGTCTCTGGAAAACATCGGCTTGTGTATGAATGGAGTCGTACTGATCGAAGATACGCTGCCGAAGAGCATTAACATCCGGAACAGGGTTTCTGTGCACGAGAGCTTTCAGATATCCCCACAAATAATAATCCATGGGGATGAGGTTGGGTGACCGTGGCGGTCATGACACGGGGTGCCCCGCGTCCTATAGAGCGATTGTGATAAGTAACATCGGGATACTAGCGAATTGGGCTCGAAAAGTTGGCTGTAGTTCCATCATGCATGCACCACATGTTGCGACCAACTACTAGAGGTACGTCCTCTTGGAGCGCCGTCAATTAACCCCGTAAGAACTGTAGGTAGGAGTGGCCGCTTAGGTGTTCCGGTAAAACCATATGGACTTGTTAGGTTGTCGCCAATTATACTAGCTCACACATTAAGTCGGAATTAGTGCTGGTGCCTGCATTCGTGAATGAAATGGAGATTGATTTGGACCCATATGTGGGTGTTGTGGAAATTCGTCACTTCGTCCCTGCCAAATGACGAATCATCTGTGAAGAGGATCAACGGGGCAGAATCCACGGGAGGGAGACGCTGAACACTTTGGTAATGATAATGGTGCAGATTCTCTTGAGGAAGGAAGTTCAAGATGGTCAGCCTAGACACGTCATGACCTCGGGAAAGGGTTCGGGAACTAACTCTGCGATCCCTTGCAAAGTCCCGAAGAATCTCGCACTCTGCCGCAGGTGTAAGTACAGCGCTGGGAGGTCCCTGGTCTTGATTCGATTGTCGCAGTTGTCCAGTTTCAACTTAATATCCGAAAGACGCTAGCCAAAGTCGTGTAAGTAGTATTCCTACAGATTCGGCGATAAAATCCTTGAAACCTGCCTGGGAAATGCCTTTCACTTTTCTGCGTGTATATTTATATATATAGTATATATATATATTATATATCATATATATTTATATATAATATATATATATTATTATATTCATAATATGATAGATATATATATTATATATATATATATATATATATATATATATATAATAATATAATACATATATATAATATAAATATATAAATATATATCTATATCATATATTATATATATATATATATATATAAATATAATATATATATAATATATATAATATAATATATATTATATATATATATAATATATATATATATAATAATATATATATGTTTACTTTTATGTATATATATATATATATATATATATATTTCAGGTTAGATTTATCGTACCGTCCTAAAAAAAAAATCGCGCGAGGTTACGTTGCCATGCACCAAAGGAGGGGTGCTGGTCCCCCCAAAATAATAAATGCCCGTAGAAGGCTGAAATTTGGAGAAAGCAGTCGGAGTCGGAGCCGAAGTCGGTTCGATTCAGATTCCGGAAAAGTCGGATTCCAGGGTTCCCCCCGGAGGGGGGTTCCCTCCTGAAAAAAGAAGAAACGCACAGATTGCAAAACAGAGGAAGAAGAAGAAGGAGGAAAGGAGGAAGGAGTCGGAGTCTGGGTAGAAGAAGGAAGGAGTCGGAATCAGAGTCGGCCCCGGCACCGGTGCTGGAGCCGGTGCGGTGCGGTACCGAGTTAGTAAATATTTGTATAATAATACAATATTTGTGTCCTTATATATGTCATCGAACCCGTAGATCTTGAATATGAGGGTTATAAATTCGTAAAGGGTGTCCGAGGACCCCCCCGGAGGCGGGTCCCATTTAGAAATGAACGGAATGCATAAGTGAAGTGAAGAAAGAAGTCAGAGTCGGAGTCAGAGAGGGTAGGAGTCAGAGAAGGAGTCTGAGTCTGATGAGTCGGTACCAGCACTGGTGCTGGAGCCGGTGCGGTGCCGAGTTAATAAATATTCGTTTAGTCCCATATTGGTATCAAAATATATGTTTATAAGGTCGTAGAACTCGAATACGAGGGTTGTAAGTTCGCAAAGGGTGTCTGGGGACCCTCCGGAGGAGGGTCCCCAGAAGAAATGCACGGAGCGCAAAACTGAAAATGGGGAGGAGGAAGGAGAAGGAGAAAGGAGAAAGGAGGAAAAGGAGGAAGGAGCAAAAAAGGAAGGAGGAAGGAGCAAAGGGGAAGGACGAAGAGGGAAGGGGAAGGAGGAGGAGGATGGGAGGAAGGATGAGGAAGATCTGAGAAGGAAGTCAGAATGGTACTGACACCGGTATGTGAGCCGGTGCGGTCTGGAGTTAGTAAACATTCTCGTTAGCCCATATTGGTTATCTAATGTATAAATCTTCATACTTCTCCTTTTATCACGTTCACAATTTCATAATGGGAGTCTAGAGTGACATCTTTCTATTTTTCAGACCCTGTTCTTCCTGACCGATTGAATTTTCCGATTAAATAACCAATATATTGTAAGATTTTACATTTAATAAATTTCCATTACGAATTATTTGTGTTGTATTCAAATTTTTTTAATTTAATTTTCAAATTTATTACATTTTATTTATTTTTTAATTTATTTTTGTTTTATTTTGCTTATAACATTTTGTTTTTACATAAAATTTTTATTCTTTTCATGTTTATAACGTAAAATAATTTTGCGTTTTTACACCCCTTAAAGCAGTAAATCAGTAAATCAGTATATCAAACCACCCTCCCCCAGCACCCTCCTGCCCATCCCATGATCTATTGATTCAAGATTCAAGTATATTTTGTATAACATAACCAAAATTTTATTTATTTTATTCTAATTTTGTTTAAAAATATATTTTTTGGTAACATTTTTATTCTTTTTATGTTTATAACTTAAAAAATTTGTGTTTTACATACCCTAAAGCAGTAAATAAGTAAATCAAACCAACCACCCCCCCCCCCCCCCCCCCCCCACCCAATGGATCTATTGATTCTTTTGATCTATTGATATATTGATCTATTGATTCGTCATATTTTGTATAACATAACACAAAAACTTTTATTTTTTACTGTTATTTGTTTAAAGCATATATTTTTGAAAATTAAGAAAGTTTATTCTTTTATATATGTTTGTTTTTGAATTTTTTTTTACATCTTTCGTATATTAGCAGTATATCAGTAAATCAAACCACCCACCCTACCCTCCTTACCCCACCCATGATCTATTGATTTATTGATCTATTGAAAATCAGTAAATCAAATCACCCCCCTGCCCCTCACCACCCCACCAATGATCTATCGATCTATTGATCTACTGATCTTTTGATTCAGGTCATATTTTGTATAACATAACACAAAAACTTCTATTTATTTTTTTAATGTTATTTGTTTAAAATATATTTTTTTACTAAAATTTATATATTTTTTATGTTTATAACTTTAAAAAATTGTGTTTTTTACACCCTCTAAAGTAGTAAATCAGTAAATCAAACCAAACACACCCACCCTCCCCACCCCTACATAATCTAATGATCTATTGATTCAAGTCATATTTTGTATAACATAACAAAAACTTTTATTTATTTTTTTTTTATTTGTTTAAAATATATTTTTTACTAAAATTTTTATTCATTTTATGTTTATAACTTGAAAAAGTGCGTTTTTACGCACCCTAAAGCAGTAAATCAAACCACCCATCCCCGCACCCCTGCACCCCTGCACCCCTCCCACCCCTCCCTGATCTATTGATCTATTGATTCAAGTCATATTTTTTGCAGCAAAACACAAACCTTTTATTTATTTTTGTTCTATTTGTTTAAATAATTTTTGTTTTTACTAAATTTTTTATTCTTTTTTTTATAACTTAAAAAACTTGTGTTTTATACCCACCTAAAACAGTAAATCAGTAAATCAGTAAATTAAACCACCCACCCTAGCACCCCCTGCACCCCTCCTACCCATTCATGATCTATTGATCTATGGATCTATTGATTCAGGTCACATTTTTGAAACGAACATATGCTAACGTAACAAAGTTTTTTAGCATCAACATAGTAAAATTAAACAAAAAATAGTCATAACCTACCTTAACTATACAATGATGTATACAACGCAGGTACAAAAGTCTCTATCCAAACATAACTTGAATAAGTCTTTAAATAAAATATCAGAATAAATTACGTACTTTAGTGATCTAAAGCAGTAAATTTAGTAAGATTCGTAAATCAAACAACCGCACTCTGCCATCGCTCCTTCCCTCCCACCATGCCTATGATCGATTGATCTATTGACTTTGATTCAAGTCATATTTTTCGAGTATCATTTTGGATAAACAATAACATAAAAAATAAGTTCTTTATATAGCAACCAACGAATATATGCGCTAACGGGTCAACAAGTTTTTCACATCAATTAAAGCTAACACATTAATATACCTGAACTAAGCAATATATGTGCAACGACATAACCTACAGATAAACCTTTACGCACGAAATAAACCGCTAACATTACATAAGTTTCCATACTAACTAAGAGTAAAGTGACTAACTAGCATACAAAACGTAACACTTTCACACTTTTTTCAAGCATTTCTCTAACATATCAATGTTACTTTTACATTAACATGGTAAATATTTACAAAAATTTATCATAACCTTACCTAGCTTAGCAAATACATCCTCACAGAATAATGTCAAAAATAACAGTTTTGATTCAACATTGCAGAATAAAATAATTCTTTGGAATAAAATAATCCATAGTAAAACGTGGTATAGTTTCTGATGCGTAAAAGCGGAAATCAGTAATATCAGTAAAATCGTCAATCAAACCACCCGTCCCAACCTTCCGGTTTCCCTTCCACCTTCCATAATCTACTATCCATGATCATTGATTCAAATCATAGTTCGGAGTATTATTTAAACAATTACTTAAATTTGAGACATATATCTGACAACAAATATATGTGAACAGAACCCAGTTTATTCACTTCAACCATTCTAACATATCATAACCCGAACCAAGAATATAGATGTACACGACATAACCTAACATAACCTTAATCATAAATAGAAACTGTTACATTGGCAAACTGGATTCATAGTCACAAACAGCAATAGACTGGTCATCGCAAACAAAACGTAACCTATTTGCACTTTGTCAAGCATATCTCTACCATAGCAAATGGTTAATTTTACATTAACATAGTGATTTAAAAAAAAATTTATCAACACTTACCTAACTATCAATACCGGGCCAGCGAATAAATGTGAACATAACAAAGTTGTGATATAATAAAGCTATCCTCAAATTAAATCTAGAACTAAAAATATATGTATCAACAACTCATAATCTTACTAATTATCATACGACTCAGACGAATATATAAGCTAATGTGGCCAAAGTTTTCACATCAAATAAAGCTAACATAATCATAACCTGAACTCGTAAGAATTATAATGTACAACATGACAAACAATTTTATATATATAGCAGTATATATATATTATATATAATATTAATATATATTATATATATAATATATAATATAACTATATATTATATATATATATATATATATATATATATATATAATATAGTACACATATTATATCTAATTATATTATATATATATATATAATATATATATATTATATATATAATATACTATATATATATTATATATATATAATATATAATAGCAAATATAGTATATATTATATACATATATATATAATTAGAAAATAATAAATAATAATGAATATATATAGATATATATATAATATCTGATATATATATAATAAGTATATATATATATAATAATATTATTATAATATATATATATAATATATAAGGCAAATGTATATATATGATACTATATATAAAATATATATATATAATATAAATATAATATATATATATATATATAGTATATATTATATATAGTATATATAATATTATATATATATACTATATATAATATATATATGAGGCAAATTATATATATAATATATATATATAATTAAATATATATATCATTATATATATATATATATATTATATATATAATATATATATAATATATATATATATATTTATATATATATATAACTCTAAATTTTTAAGCTCAACTTCCCTAACTCTTCTATTAAAATTAACCATTTTTTTCTTTATATTTAAAATTTAATTTACTTTTTAAACATCCATGCCTGAAATTATTCAGAATATGTTGAAAATGATAAATATTGTCCTTTTGATGACTATTAAAAAAACCTTGCTCTGAATAATAGACAGCGGTCTTTGTGATATTAATGCCCAACTAAATTCTTTGTATTCAAAAGCAGTTCATAACTGTTTTTTTCTAATTCTTGAATGGTTTTAATTTTCTTTTCGCTTATTAAAATTTATTGACGGCTATATTGGTGACTATTAGTGTCTTAATCTCTTATGTATTTCTTAATAAACTCTTCATTATCTGCAGCGAGATCAGCATTTTTAAAATTGTTATCGAAAAGTTTTGATGGAAGATTGTCGACACGATTTAGAAAATTGCAACTGTTATCCTATACTAAGAACTGCCAACAAGAGATAATCAGGAAAATAGCACAGCATTATATAGTAGTTATATATTAGATAATTATATATATAATGATATATATATATATATTATATATATATATATATAATATTTAATATATATTATATAAATGATATATATATAAATATATATATATTCGTGTATTTATCATAATATAATATATAATATAAGTATATAATTAATATAATATATGATATAATATATATAATATAATATAGTAATATATAATTAGTATATATCTATAATATATATATAATTATATATATATAATATATTATATTATAGTATTATATATATATATTATATTACAAAAATAGAAAGTATCATATTATATATATATAAATAATTATATTATATATCTATATATATATATATATTAATATATTATATAAGTATATATAGTATTATATATATAATTCCTATGTGGGAAGATGAAAAAATACATATAACGTAAGTTCTGCGTTTTGCAAGAGGCGACTAAAAAGGGTCCCGTTACCGCTTATTTATAACTTAGGATACTCATGAATGTCACGGAACTGAGTTGGTAGTGATCGCCGTAAACGACCATTTATCTATGGGCTTGGCTGTGTGAAACATCTGGAAACATGGAATGTTGAGGAATAAATGGCAGGGAGAAGAGGGGTGAGGTGATGGATGTATTTAGAAACTGCAATATTGATCCGCTTGCTGTGACTGAAATAAACTTGAAAATAAGTGGTGAGGACGGTTGGTGAAGGGTGAAATATTTGTGTGCTGGAGTGGAGGGTAATGAGAGGGGAAGAGAAGGAATTGCGATTCTGGTGAGTGCTTTGTTGCATGGAGCTATGGTACATTTTGTTTGTGAGTGCGAAAATACTAACGGTTATATTTAAGTTTGAGAAGGATAAGGTATTTGTGACTGGGATATATTGTTCATCTGAGAGAGATGTGGAGGACAGGGAGACTTTCTGGAACTATCTGAATGATGTTTTGGACGGGGTGAATGTGGGCTTCAGAATAACAGTGTTGGACGACTTGAATGGGTGGATAGGTGATTATTGCGGGAGAAATTGTGAATGGTTGGAAGATGATTGATTTCTGTGAGGAAAGAGGTATATATATATATATGTGTAAGTAATTAATACTTTCTTCGAAAACAAAACTATTCATAAGTATACGCGAGTTGGTATAGGTAGAGATGGTGCTGAAGTGAAGAGTATGAGTGATTTTGTGTTGGTGAAGAAGGAAATGTTGAAGTATGTGATGGACTTTAAATTAGTGAGGGGTTGGAGATGGGAATATCAGATTATTATATTGTTTTGTGTAAGATTAAGATAATGGGGGAATGGATGGAGAGGAAAGAGATAAGGAAGGAAGTGAGGAGAATTAAGAGTGAGAAGTTAAGTGAACAAGGCTATTTGGAAAGTATGTGAGGGCACTTGCAAATTGTCAGCTGAATGTGAACAAGATGAAACTGAGCAAATCTGGACACAAACGAAAGAAACGATTGTTAGTAGTGCAAGTGAAGCATATGGGTGTGCTAAAGTAGGAAGTAATAATGTCAATAGTAATGGATGGAATGGGAAAAAAAATGAGTTGTTGAATGTACTAAAAGCCAATAATTTGGTTTCGAAAGAAAAGTGTATAGAAATGTATAGAGATGAAAAGTGGAAAGCTAAAAGTTGCATACATAGGAGAAAAAAGAAGTTAAATGAACAGTTTGAAAGGAGGATGAATGGGGGACTACAAGAGAGTAGTAAGTTGTTCTGGAAGGAAGCACGAAAGGTTAGAGAGTGAAGGAAATCTTCATAGAATAATGAATAAGGATCGTGCTTTCGTGGCTGATGAGATGGACGTGAAGAGAGTGTGGAGGGAACATTTCGAAAATCTGTGTAATATTGGAAGAAGAGTTGATATTGAATATGTGTGGGTATGATGGTGTAAGAAGTTGGTATTTTGTTGATGGGGCTATTAGTAGGGAAGGGGTAATAGGTAGGGTGAGGATGTTGAAGAAAGGTAAATCAGCAGGTATAGATGGAATCATTGGTGAAATTTACAGGAATGGAGGTAGATAGTGATTACCTGGATATGGAAATTGCCCTGGTTTCTAAAGTTCCCTTAATCATTCTTACCCTTATACAAAGGTATTATCACCGCTCACTTCCAGTCCTCCTAAACCTCACCCTCCACAAACGCTAAAAATATATCAATATTTCACTTTTCAAATTTTTTTTTTTTTTTGAAAATTGAAATATTGAAATATTTTTTCCTACTTATCCGATCAACATCAAATTTTCAGGGCGTACATCGTCGGGCGGAATACACCTTTTTTTTTACTTTGATAAACTTTTTTTTATACTAAAAAAAAAATTTTTTTTTTGAATTTCCCCCAAAAAATTTCTTTTAAATTTTTTTTCAAAGAACAAACTCAAAACTACTGCACATAAAAAAAATATCTAAATAAATGTGTATCTCCCCCGACTACATAAGCCCTGAAAATTTCATCCTGATCACCTGACCAGAAAAAAATTATCGCAATTTTTCAATTTTCAAGACCAAAAAAAGGTAGGTTTTGAATTTCGACCATTGCTGGCATCTGGGGTTAAAAGCTCAAGATAAAATGTGTGAATTTTGTAGGTAATAGGCCCATCTATGTATAATTTAAGTTTGAAGTCATTTCGAAGAAAAGTTGGAGGAGGTGAATCAAAAAATATGAAAACAAAGTTTTAAAAAAAATTAAAAATAAAAGAAATGACTACAGACACAAAAACATTCAAAAACGACGTTTTAGAGGTCAAAAAAGCTGCGGTTTGCTGAATGTCCGGTCATAATTAGCTGAAAATAAAGAATTTGGGGTCCATTTTAAGGTACGGGCTAAAATGGGGTTTCCTTAAGCTCAAATTGGAGCCTGCTCTTAAGCAGTTGCTTAGTGGTGAGTGTGTTGGGAAGCGACCTGTTGGGATATCCAAAAAAAAGTGGATTGAGTCAGTAAAAGAGTGTCTAAAGGAAAGAAATGTGAATAAACTCCTGACACCGACTAGATATCACAGTGGGAGTCTGTCACGGTGTGTGAAGCTCTAGGGTGGATTTTGTCTCTGACTGGCTCTGACTTAAGGGTATGAGGGGAGAGTATAGGGATCGGCTTTACTTAACTATTTTGCTTCCGGTGCGTGTTGGCGCACCACACTCCAAATCTGTGGAGAGCCCTTTGGAGGTTGGTGATACAAGTTATGTCGTGGATACCCGTGTCCGCACAAAATAAGTGAGAATGTGTAATTGCTTACACCTTTTTTATTATGACATTTTGAAACCAAATTTCCTCTCTTTAAATTAATGAAATATCTTCAATTAAATCTCTTATTTTATAACTCGATTTTGTAATATGCATGCTAAAAAATAACGTGAAATAATTTTTTAATTCAGTGAGTGTTGGATTATTGCAGCTCATTTCAGTTACTCTGTAGCTACAAGAAAAATTACAGCAACCAAAATTTAATTGTACTGTAAAAGTAATAACATACTAACGAGATGGAAGAGGTGATTACAATTGATGGAAAGTCCCTTAGATGTGAAATAATGTTTGATTTTGCTTGCAAATTTAATTTCGAAGATAATGAATGTTAAGAAGCAATGAAAAAATCATCATTGCAAATGCAATGGAATAAAAACCATATCAAAATATAATTGAAAGACTGAGTCATACTAACGCTACCTTTACAGATGTTCTTCCATTACTGAAATCACTAAGAACATTTCTATTTATATTGAGAGGATAGTAAAACTATTATGAATCAAGTTCTTAATTTAAGCAGATGGTATGTTTAAAAATATTACTACAATAAATGAAACACTTAGAAGTGAGTTGGAACTATGATTTGATACTTAAAAACTAATGAAATTTTAACAACGGGCAACCTTTCTGATATCAACGGTGCAAATAAAAGACTTTTCATCTCATTTTCAATGAGAGCACTATAGTACAAGACAATTTTATCTGATATTTTTAAAGATGATTAAAGAAATCACAGCTGAACAGGTAAGAAGTATTTTATTTACAATATGAAAAATTGATCTTAAAGAGAGAGGGAAAAAATTGGTGCCTAGCCAACGAGAAGAGTCATCGAAAAAATGCTTGAGAGCCATCGTAGAAAATCTATAAAAAAAATATATCAACTATCGAAGCTCTGCTACAAATTATGAGATGAGTTTTCTCTTTGCGTTAAGCATTGACGATGAACAAAAGGCTGAAGAGAAAAGTGGTTGATAAAATAGTTGATTTGAATTATAATAAAAAGAGAAGTGTTACGCTAATCCTGTCAATTTGTTTTCTCGGCGTTATTTTGCTTTTTCCCCCAGCAATGTCCCAGGCTATCAATATAGTGTATTATTTATATAATGAAAGGCGCAATTGACTCCAAGGTGAAAATGCAGAGAAAGTTCTACTTCTAAATTGTAAATTTCCTTTCATAAGGTTAAAATTAAACGACCTATTTAAACCTTTATTCATAAATGGGTTTACATTGAGATGTTGATTGCTGGAATTCTTGATAAGTTGGGTTCTCGTCTGGCAACTTGACAATACATTCAGAGTGACAGTGACCTGTCTTTCTTCTGAAGATTTTTAATCCTTTCGGTATTGGTAATTACAGGAACTTTACCGGCCGAAGTTATAGGCAAGTATCTCAAATGATCATTCATTAAAAATGCATTTTGTTAATAGTTTTGTAAAATATTGTTTGTTTAATTAAGATACTATAGATAGAATGTTGAAGAACTACATGCGGCTCAGAGATAAGGCCGATTAGCATTTTGTTCATTTTACCTATTGTACTGTTTATTTTATTAAATCAATTAGCATACATGTCTCAACCTTTTATGTTGACTAGTGACGCTGAAGAAAACCCAGGACCCATAGCATACTCATGTCCCAAATGCAATTGAGAATGCGGTCTAGGTTTAACCTCAGGGCAGTGCAATATCTGTCACCAATGGTTCCATCTAAAGTGCACTAATCTTCAAACCAACAGGGTTTACTCCAAAACGTGGTCCTCTCACCAATACGGAAATACGCACACAGAAACAATAATTCCACAGCCCAACAATTAAATCAATTTACTCCCATTAAAGTTATACAAGGACGACACTCCTCCCGTACAATCACACCATATAATACCATCCCCCAAGGAGCCACTCTCTCACCTACAGTTTTTAATCTCTTTATGCATGATCTTACAACAACCCCCTCCTCCCTTTATATAAAATTAATAGCCATGCCGATGATCTAACCATTACCGCTCAACACCCATCCACAAATACAGAGCGTACAAAACTATGACATTATATAGGACAACTTAAACAGTGATTGACACTAAATAGAATGTCAGCCTTACCCCAAATATCCTCAATTATATTATTCACACCAGATAAAAGAGAATCACATAATCATCCATCAATTTATCTTTTAAATAATAGACTTCCTTTTCATAGACAATCAACTATATTAGGATTGACATTCGATACACATGTGACATTCGCTCCCCACATAAACAGTATCACATCCAAAGCATCACATAAGTTAAATTCTCTGAAGGCATTAACAAGAACTAACTTTTGCCAACATAAAGAAACCAACTCTACAGTATACAGAAAATATCTTCTTCCCTTTTTAAGCTACGAATCGACAGCCTGGGTCCCAGCAATATAAAAATCTAACATTCAGAAACTGGAAATAGTCCAAAATGAAGCCCTTTGGATAATAACTGGTTGCCTCCCCACCACAAATAAACATCACCTACCAATAGGGCACCATCTCAACATGATAGGATGTCAATTCTATAGTAAATCACTATCAACAGGTCACCCACTACATCAAACATTGCAACAATCCCCTCCACCTAGAAATAAAAAAATTACACCAGCAAAATACTATTCTACTAAATACAACAATCTGTCCCACCTACCTACCGACATCCACATCATTAAAAACATTCACACACAATTAACCTAGGAAACTATTTCCACGTCCAAAAACAATACTATACTCCAAGCACGTTCATCTGAAACTTCCAATAGGGAACAACTTTGGACCGCCAGGCACGGGTATTACTTTCACGGCTCCGCTCTGGACACCTCCCCTCCCTTTAGGAAAACAAATTTGATTATCTCTGTCAAAGATACCGTTTCCAAGACATCGACAATACAAAACATTTCATAATAGATTGCCCTGATTTGGAGGGGATTTGAAAAAATATATATATATATATAATATATACTCATATATATATATATATATATCATATATATATAATATATAGTTTATGCTATATGGTATATATATATATATATATTATATTATATATTATATGAGAGAGAGAGAAGAGAGAGAGAGAGAGAAGTACCAAGTTTGAAATTGCAAAAGAAATGTTTAAGTACTTTTTAAATATTGAGTTTACAAAAGTTAGTCAACTTGCGTACTGACACACTCTCATGTAATAATAATAATATAATAATAATAATAATAATAATAATAATAATAATAATAATTAATAATAATAATAATAATATAATAATAATAATAATATAATAATCAATAATAACTAATAATAATAATAATAATATAATAATAATCAATAATAATAATAATAAAATAATCCAATTTTCAAAACATTTATTCAGAAATGAACAATATACATAATGAAATTTTACTCCACATGATATATTGTTGTAATATAATACACAAATTAATGCAATACATTTCTGAAAGGGGGCTACTAATTGCAACACAATGTGGTGTCCTTTGAGTCCTAAAATAATACAGGTGTCATTAAATTTAAGTAATTAGGTTTAAGGCTTGAGCTTAATGTAATCTCA
>JABUQX010032400.1:0-20000 GCA_015478945.1 Trachelipus rathkii
GTACTTCGTTCCAGTATCGGGTGATTGTTTTAACCGTTTTCGCATTTATCATTGAAACGCTTTCGCGTTTTCGTGCGCCGCTTGATTTATGATTGCTTTCATAATTACAATGGGCACATTTAAACTTTCTTTTATGCAAATTCAGATGACTTTTCAATTCTTCATTACTTTTAAAATTTAAATTACAAAATTTGCAACAGAGGTTTACACAATTATTTTTGTTAATCCTTTTTTCATATGTTAATGACTTTTGAGGAAATCTTTTGAAAGTCCTTTTCACTTTGGAGCCTTTTTCTCGTTGACCATCATCGCTAATGAGAGTCTGCTGGAAACAAAAAATAAAAAAATTATAACTAAAATTTTATATATATATATATATATATATATATATATATATATATATATATATATATATATATATATATATATATATATATATATATATATATATATATATATATATTATATATATTTCTGTTTTTATATATATATTTATATATATATATATATACTATATATATATATATATATATATATATATATATATATATATATATATATATACTATATACATTCCGAAGCGATGAAATTACCTCCCATTTTTAATGGTGCGTCTTTCTCTTTTGCGTTCATATTCTTCACACACTCATCCTCCAGGCAACATATTACTAACCACCATTTATCCACATATCATATACACATGATTAAAGTACACACCCCACTTCTAGATAACACCTTACAGACATCCCTACTACTCATATCCCTGTGTGCGGGGGAGAAAGAATTCCCACATCGTATGTCCTGCGTGTCGTAGAAGGTGGTGGTAGTTGGGTTGGCTGCCCACTACCACCTATCTCTTGCTAGGAATGCTGATGCATGCCTCGGAGATGGTCGTGATCGCCGTAAACGACCTTCTAATTTTCGGCGAAATGTATGAATCGTTTGGGTACATGGAATGTCAGAGGAATAAATGTTGAGGAGAAGAGGAGAGATGATGGATGTATTTAGTAGAGCAAATTTGATTTGCTCGCTGTGACTGAAACAAAGATGAAAGTCAAAGGTGAAATTGAGTAGTGTGATGTGAAATGTGTGCACGTGCTGGTGTGGAAAGAAGAATGAGAGAGGAGAGAAAGGAGTTACAATTTTGATGAGTGACCTGACCTGTGGTACAAAGCTATGGTAGACTTTGTGTGTGTGTGAGTTCTAAATTCTAATGGTTAAATTTAAGTTGAAAAGGTCAAAGGTATGTGTGGATTTGTGATGTATGGTCCATCTGAGGGAAGCGTTGATTTTTTTGGATAATCTGAATGATGTTTTGGATGGGGTGAGTAGGAGCTTCAGATTGATAGTGTTGGGGGACCTGAATGGTTGGATAGGTGATCAAAAAAGGGATGGTATAACAGGTGGTTTTGGGGTGGCGGGAGAAAATGAGAATGGTAGGAAGGTGATTGATTTCTGTGAAGGGTATGTGTGTAAGTAATACTTTCTTTAAACACAAGAGTATCCATAAGTATACTAGAGTTGGTGTAGGTAGAGATGGTATCGAAGTGAAAAGTATGATTGATTTTGTGTTGGTGAAGAAGGAAATGTTGAAGTATGTGTTGGATGTTAAATCAGTGAGGGGTTTAGGAATGGGATTATCGGATCATTATGTTGTTCTATGTAAAATTAAGTTAGTAGGTGATACGAAAGGAAGTAGGTAAAATTAAGAGTGAGAAGTTAAGTGAGCAAGACAATAAGGATAAGTATGTAAGAGCGCTCGCTAGTAAATCAGTTGAATGTGAACAAGTTGATACTGAACAAATCTGGGGGCAAATGAAGGAAGCAATTGTTAGTAGTGCAAAGGAAGTGTGTGTGGATGTGCTAAAGTAGGAAGTAAGAATGCTAACAGCGAATGGTGGAATGAAGAGGTGATGAAAGCGGTTAAAGGTAAAAAAGAAGCGTGGTTGAATGTACTAAAAGCAAATGATGAAGTTTCAAAAGAAAGATGCTTGGAATTATATAAGGAGGAAAAAAAAAAAAAAAAATAAAAGGTGCATACGTAGGAAGAAAAAAAAGAGGTATATGAACAGTTTGGAAGGAGGATGAATGAGGACATACAAGGAAATAGGAAGCTCTTCTGGAAGGAAGCGCGAAAGGTTAAGAATGAGAATAAGGGGAATCTGCTTAGAATAATGAATAGGGATGGTGCTTTTGTAACTGATGAAATGGATGTGAGGGGAGTGTGGAAAGAACACTTCGAAAATCTGCACAATATTAACAGTAATGATGAGGTGTTAGTGAATGTGTGTGGTTTTGATGGTGCAAGAAGGAATAGGTATTTTGGGGATGAGGTTATTAGTAAGGAGAAGGTAATGGGTAGAGTGAGAAAGTTAAAGAATGGTAAATCTGCAGGTATAGATGAAATTACTAGTGAAATGATCAAGAGCGGAGGCGAGGTGGTGATTGATTGGATTTGGAAGTTGTGTAATAAAGCGTTTATGGAGGGTATAGTTCCAAGGGATTGGAGGAGAGCAGTAATAGTACCCTTGTATAAGGGTAAGGGAGAAAAGGGGAACTGTAGAAATTATAGGGGAATAAGTTTATTGAGTGTTGTAGGGAAGGTATACTGGTATACTAGTTCAGAAAAGAGTGCGTCTAGGCACTGCTGGCGAAGAACAAAGTGCATTTAGGAGTGGGAAGAGGATGTGTGGATCAAATCTTTACATTAAAAAAAACGAGAAAATTACGAAGAAGAATAAATTATATTTGGGTTTTATGGATTACAACAGGCGTATGATAGAGTTAATAGGAAGCTTTATATGGCAGGTAATAGTTATATCCGGTGTTTGTGGTAGGCTTCTGAATGGAATCAAAAGTATGTATGACGATAGTGAAGCGTGTGTAAGAATAAATGGTGTCAATGGTGATTGGTTTATTATTAATAGCGGAGTGAGACAGGGTTGTGTTATGTCTCCTTGGTTATTCAATTTGTATATGGATGGGGTTATGAAAGAATTCGAGTTGGGGATGGCAGGAAATGGTGTTAGAATGATGGAGAATGGAGATGAGTGGAGGGTGCCCTACCTAATATATGCGGATGATTTGGTTCTGTGTGGCGAATCTGAAGAGAGTTTGAGAGGATTGGTAGAGAGATTTGGCAGGGTATGTAAAGGAGGTTTGAAAGTAAACGTAGATAAGAGTAAGATTATGGTTGTGAGTGAGGACAGTCCTCAGTGTGAAGTTATGTTAGATGGTGAGCAGCTGGAGCAAGTGTCTGAGTTTAAATATTTAGGGTATGTGTTGGATGAGAAGGGCGGATGAAATTGCAGAGTGTAGTAGGAAGAGAAGTTGTGAATGTAGGAAGGTAGCTGGAGCAATTAAATCATTGGTGAATGTAAAGGGACTTAAGTTTTGAGTGTGCTAGGGTCTTACATGAGAGTATGTTGTCTGTGTTAATTTATAGTAGTGAGACTATGGTCTGGAATAAGAAGTATAGATCTAAAGTTCAATGTGTTCAGATGGACAATCTTAGGGGTATGCTAGGTGTGAGAAGAATTGATAAAATGAGGAATGAACGTATTAGAGAGATGTGTGGTGTGAAGAAAGGGGTAAATGAGAGAATAAATGAAAGTATGTTGAGATGGTTTGGTCATGTGGAAAGGATGAATGATACTCGGTTGGTTAAGCGGATGTATAGTGGAGAGTGTGTTGGGAACCGACCGGCTGGGAGACCGAAAAAAAAGTGGATTGAGTCAGTAAAGAAATGTCTGAAGGAGAGAAAATGAGTCTGGTAGAGGCAAGAAGAAGGTGTATAACAGGAGTGAATGAGGGATTGTGAGGGGGGTATGGTTGTGGCCCACCTGGGCCAAGGGATGAACCCTTACACTGACGATCTACCATAGTGAGGGTCCATCGCTGTCCCATGAAGCTTTAGGGTGGATTTTCTGACTGCGATGAGTTCTCGCTAATTAATGGTACTGAGGGGGCGGTAAGGCTGGGCTTTCTTTTCGACTTTTGTCATGTTCTTCTACTGCTTTTCTTTTCCGATGCTCGTTACGCACCTTACTCCCATTCTTGGGAAATAGAAGGAAGATGAAGAAAGAAAGAAAGATATATATATATATATATATATATATATATATATATATATATATATATATATATATATATATATATATATATATATATATATATATATATATATATATATATATATATATATATATATATATATATATATATATATGTAAATTACTGTGATATAATAAATAGCCTACTCACAGTTATAACTTGAGGTAGATACTTGTTGTAAAATTTGTATGTGACTTCAATAGTTGTAGATATTGCTTGTAAATAATTCTTCCTATTGTACATACAATTTCTTCCTTCAATTTTTTCTATTATGTATTCTTTACTTCTTTCTTCTTTTGTTATTTTGCTATGTCTGATGATCTTAAATATAATATTTATATGATATGACGTATAGGTAATGCCTTAAATTAATACTTTAATATATGTAAGACTTTAAATAAAATTTGGCACTACTTCTGTAAGGAATGGAAAAAGACATACATTACTTGGATAAATATAAAAAAAAATAAAAATAAAATATATATATATATATATATATATATATATATATATATATATATATATATATATATATATATATATATATATATATATATATATATATATATATATATATATATATATATATATATATATATATATATATATATATAGAGAGAGAGAGAGAGAGAGAGAGAGAGAGAGTTTTATTTCTATTCTCTCGATATATATATATATATATATATATATATATATATATATATATATATATATATATATATATATATATATATATATATATATATATATATATATATATATATATATATATTAGGGATATACCGATAAAAGAGGCAGATACTGATACTCTATTTTTTTAGGTGCCGATACTGATATCGATACTTTAATTAATATAATAAATAAAAAGTATTAAGATAGAACATTTGTGTACTAGGTAACTCAGGATTGCATTCCCTGCACAACCAATACTTAGTTGTGTTTAAGTATATATTTATTTTATAAATTAAAATAGTACCTTTAAGGAATAATAAATGCAAATATAGCAAGTGCGTAAGGGGTATGAATGGATGGATTTGACTTTTAAGGTCATATCACTAAAACCGTTAATGTTACTGATATGTTCAATACATGAAAATATAAGGCCAATGATGCTCTATAATGACTGTAAAAATTTTATCTTTACTATTCTTTAAAAAAAAGTTATTGACTAAAAACTGACTTTCCATTTTTTCTCCATTCTGGGGTAAGAATGAAAACACAAGGGGGAAGAATGGAAAAGCACTTTATTGCCAAAATAATTGTACACAGGTAGGGTATATATATATATATATATATATATATTATATATATATATATATATATATATATATATATATATATATATATATATATATATATATATATATATATATATATATATATATATATATATATATATATATATTTATTTAAATAAAAAATATATATATATATATATATATATATATATATATATATATATATATATATATATATATATATATATATATATATATATATATATATATATATATATATATATATATATATATATATATATATATATATATATAATTTTATAATTTTGTTCTAAGGGAAAAAATACCATTTTCCATTCTTACCCCCTATGGAATAAATACCATTCTCCATTCTTACCCAAAAAAAATTTTTTTTGGGGGTGAGAATGAAAATATAAGGGGGAAGAATGGAAAAGCACTTTATTGGCAAAATAATTGTACACAGGTAGGGTATATATATATATATATATATATATATATATATATATATATATATATATATATATATATATATATATATATATATATATATATATATATATATATATATATATATATATATATATATATATATATATATATATATATACCGTATATATATATATATATATATATATATATATATATATATATATATATATATATATATATATATATATATATATATATATATATATATATATATATATATATATATATATATATATATATATATATATATATATATATATATATATATATATATATATAATTTTATATTTTTTTAGAGAAAAAATATAAGGGATAAAATGGAACAACTACCAATCCATTCTAGGGGTAAAACAGAGTATCCCCCATTATCCCCCAAATTTTTTTTAGGGAAGTAATAGAAACTCAAGCTGTTAATGGTCAATTGGGGGTACCCCAAGCTTTCCAATTTTGCCCCGGTTTGGTTTCAAAACTCATTAGTTTGGTCTGTAGACCCTTATTCCTTATTTAAATGTCAGAGTTGAAATCGAGATTTTCCCCCTCCATTTCTATAGCATGCTACTTTGTCAGGCACTACTTTTGCATGGTATATCAGAGTCAGATGATAATAATATATTTATTAGTATAAGAAATGAGCTAACAAACCCAGGTTTAACTTTTCAAATATCATGTTTCCTTCAAGTTAAAAGTAGGATTTCCTTTCTTACCCCACTTTTGAACCAATCAGCTCTTACCCCCACTTGCTATATATTAATAACTTTTTATGTTTATGTTTATTCAAAAAATATTCCATTTCCATTTTCCAGTAAGTATTAACAAAGTTTAGCTACTAGCTTTTATGTTTTAACATGATTACAATTTACAAGATTCTTTAACTAGCTACAATATAAAGAATAAAAATAATGAAAGAAGAGACCTCAATTAATCAGCTGAAAAGACAAAATAAAAAAACGCTATTATTCAAACATGACAATAATAATATACTCCTTTAAGATAAAGATAGATATCATTCAATACTCAAATTCAAAAATTTTCAAATTGTGATGCAAAAACATTAAACTTTCACTAGTATTTGGCGAGGCCTGTTCCTTTTTGGGGTGTTTGTTCCATCTACATAAAAATGCGATAACTTCGACGTGGGGGGAGGGACTGATAAATATTTCCTTGCAAGCACTAATAATAATGGATAATAATGGAAACCTTGGCCATTTTCATGCCACCACATGAAGGATTCTCTTATGTGGTGGCATCTCCATGTTTTTGTAGAGCCTCATCTCCTCTTTCACAGATTGCAAAATTGAATTATCATTGCTCCTTTAGTCTCTTCAGTTTTTTCGATGAGGTTCCTTGGTGTGATTCCTTTAAAGGTGAATGAGATGTCAATGCAATTTCGGCCATGAACTTATTAAAGTCATATCCATATCCTCTTCATCTTCAGTAGGTTTATTTGCTGAAAAGCCACCATCGTCACTATCAGTGCTGTTGCCAGGGGTTGCTGATAAGCTTCCACTTCTGTGAATCTTTTTTTTTTTTGTCACGCGAGCAAGCTCCTCGGTTATGCTATTTAAATGCATTCTAGAAGTGGTTCACCGTCGGAGATGCCATTCTTGTGGGATTTCAGCTAGCTTAAGGAATTCCTTATTAGAACCTTTATATATCGAAACTAGATTTATTATTGAATCTTAAAGTTTCTCATAATTCTTCACCCAAAAAGTAAGAAGTAGCTATCTGCCATATTAACCAATACTGATACCAGAAATAGCCGATACTTCCCATACTGATACCATCGTTTACATCCTAAATATATATATATATATATATATATATATATATATATATATATATATATATATATATATATATATATATATATATATATATATATATATATATATATATATATATATATATATATATATATATATATATATATATATATATATATGGGTGTGGGGAGGGGGGTAGTAGGGGCCATTGAACAAATTCTAGAATTTCAAAGCTTTTAGCTCCACTGAAAAAAAAATTTCAAAGCTTTTTGCTTTGCTGAAAAAAAAAATTATATATATATATATATATATATATATATATATATATATATATATATATATATATATATATATATATATATATATATATATATATATATATATATATATATATATATATATATATATATATATATATATATCAAGCAACTTTCCAGCGAAAATGACTTGAATCTTGTTCCCGAATTTCAAAATACTGTGGGCATAGTGAAAGAAGTTATAAGATTTTTTCGTGAAAGCCCATTGCGTAGGAAACTGATAATGAATATACCAATGCTATGCGAAACAAGATGGTCCTCAAAATACAAGTCCATCATAATTTGTTTTGAAAATTTCATTCGCATTAAATCAGTTTTGGAAACTTTGTCATCAGATTCAGAAGTAACTAAGGCCACAGGAACAGCAGCATTTCAACTTTCGTCAGCAAAAGGAACTCCTAAATTCATTATTTGCTTAGTTATCATGGCCAAGTATTCCTCTTACTTTGAGCCTGTCACGAACATTCTTCAAACTAAAACTATCAATCTGGAAGAGGTTCACAGTCACGTTGAAAAGGTGTTAGAAATAGTAAAAAACAATAGAGACGAAAAACATGTCGCGTCTGTTTTCAAGGAACTTTTCATGTAGTTCTGTTGAGGATTATTTCAGGGTTTCTCTATTTATACCATATCTAGATTCACTGATTTCGTCTCTGCATATCAGATTTTCGGACGACAACAGAATACCAACATTTCTCTGTATTTTACATCCCTCTAGAATTAAAAATTTAACCATATCTGAATAAAACAGAAAAATTGAATCACTTCAAACTATATACAATATTGAGAACTGGAAAGGTGAAGCAGAATCATGGTTCAACTTATGGAAGAAATCAGATGGGGACCAAGGGTTAGATATATAGACGAAAATGTGTGCTATAGTGAACTGATCCTAAAACATTGCGCTTTTTTTCCCTGTTGTTTTACAAGCAATTAAAATTCTTCTAACGCTTCCACCAACGACTTGCACAATTGGAAGATCATTCAGCACTTTAAGAAGAGTTAAAACTTGGCTAAGGTCAACCATTTCTGAAGATCGATTAAATGGATTATGTTTGCTCAGTGTTCACAGAGAAAAAGTTTTGGAAAAAAAACACAACTAATTGATGATGTTATAACAGAATTTGGAAAGGAAAGAAGAAGAATTAAATTTTTATTTCCAAATAAACAATAATTAAACTGAAATAAAAAACAATAAATTAGTTATTTAAGTGCTTGCCTCAACCAAATCCAAATATTTTTCGCAACTACTTTTTATAGTTCATTTTACTTGTGATTAAAGTAACTAAAAAAGGTCATATATGACTTACACAGTCTTTCCAAATTTAATTTCTGACTGACATAGTGAATTAAGCATTCAATATCAGACATTTATTATCAAATATAAATTTGGATTCAAATAGTAAATACAGTGCCGCCGGTGCGTAAACGTCGAAGACGGTTCAAAGAACAAAAGAAAATGCCAAAATAACCTTTAGTACTCATTTTATATATATATATATATATATATATATATATATATATATATATATATATATATATATATATATATATATATATATATATATATATATATATATATATATATATATATATATATATATATATATATATATATATATATATATATATATATAAAATAATAAAAAAAAATCTGGCTTCCCTTAGATTTCATCCTGCTGGCGCCCATGTATATATATAGGCCTATATATGGTAATTGTTTAGTATTACTGACTTGAGTTCACATACATAGTATATTAAAATTATAAACATTTCATTTACAAAAATGGTTTTAAAAAATTATTTGAAGTTTTTTTTATGCATTTGAGTTTATTTTGAGTTAATATTTTCACTAAAAATATTAATAGTAACGCTCTGAAAATCATAACAATTTGGCTTTTTCCTGTTCGTGTAGGAATGAGGAATCACTGTTAAAATGTTTCAGATTATTGATACATCGATATATTGATATTATTTTTTTATAATCAATTTTTTTCACTAATTTCGAGGAATCAATATTATAGACAAAGTGTATGTAAATAATATCAAAGCAAATAAAAAATTTGTAAAACAATATTTGTGTGTAATATACAATAAAAAAAAAGTACAAATTAATATTACACAAATAAATATATATATATATATATATATATATATATATATATATATATATATATATATATATATATATATATATATATATATATATATATATATATATATATATATATATAGCGTCAGGCGGGGTGACTTGGACCACTTTAGGTATAACTTCGTCTCCCGACTTTCCCCTAATGCACTTTTTGATTTTTTTTCTGAAATTCAAGGCCATATAGTAGGTAATAAGCACACAAAAAAATAATAATGTAATTCTAATAATAAAAGTTTTATTAAAGTTTTAATAAAGCTTCTTCAGCCTGACCGTGGAGGGGTGAATCGGACCATCTGTTTAAATTCCTCTTTTACGTATAAATTCAATTTTATATTTTAATTTTTACTTATAATAATTATTTATCATATTAAAATTCGTAATAAGTAATAAAAATGTCAATAATGATAAATAAAATAAGAATAAAAATAAGGTGGTCCGATTCACCCCTCTCCGCTCAAAAATTTTGACACTTTTTTGAATTCGTTTTTTTTATATAAATTTCATTTTTTTTTTAATTCTCACTTAATATAAGTAACTTTTTATTATATTTAAATTAATTATACGTAATAAAAATGTCAATAATAATATGTAAAATACGAAAAACAATGGTGGTCCGATTCACCCCATCATCAATTTTTACGGTGGGGTGAATCGGACCAAGTTAGGCCCCGTGATTTAGCCACTAATACTGTTTGGAACAAAAATTTACTTTGCCAGTTGAAAGGTAACATACTCGAGTGTATTTCACTGAAAAAATAATTAAAATCCATTCACAATTTTTCATTTTATAACAAAGTTAAAAAAACTCACATTTTTCAAAAGTGAAATTCTATTGAAGGGCATTTTGTACCCTAATTTGTAACATTTTTTAAAAATATAAAAACTTTCTAGAATTAAAGATGATCTAAATAAAACTTGTAGTACTACCGCGTGGCTATTAAATGAGCGAAATTTTTTTTTATTTTAGAGTGGACCGAATCACCCCTCTAAAAACCGGGCCCGGTCACCCCACCGACGCTATATATTATAGTGCCATTACACAAAAAAAACATTTTTCAGTTTTTTGCCAATAACTATTAAACTATTTTACATATTAGACTTTTATAATAATTTCTTATAATGGCTAGGCCTAGGCTATATATCCCAGGAAAAATTATTTGTTTTGCTTTAATACTTTTATAATTATTTAGATCAAAAAAAAAAAAAAAAAAAAAAAAAAAAAATTTAAAAAAAAAACACTTCTAAAAAAACCCTTCTTAGAGTGACAATATGTCATCATATGTTAGTTAAATCTTTTTTAAGCATATTTTATGAAAAATATTATTAAAAATAGTAAAAAAAAAAGTAAAATTTAATATGAAATTAAGATACCGTCAACCGAGGCAATTTCAGAAAAAAATCGGCCTTTTTTTTGTTTTTAAGTAACTAACTTAAAAACTATAACACTTACAGAAATTAGTTCTAGATATAATAAAATATGGGCATTTGGCAATCATTTAATGTAAAGAAATTAAAAAAATAAAAATAACTTTTTAAAAAATTTCTAAAAGAAATTTTTTTTTTGGGGGCAATTTCAGAAAACCTAAAAAAAATATATAAATTTTACCCATTTTTGGTTGACACTAGCTGAAATGAGCTTCCCTAACGTGTTAGTAGTAAGTAAGAATGATAAATTAGCTGTATTGCCAGATTTAGCTGATTTTTGTTAAATCTGGCACCCTTAGCAATTTTTAGCTACTTTTTAGTTTTTGTTGTTGTCGGGTATGTTTATATGGGTTTCCGATGCCTCCGAGTCGATTCCCGTGGTTACGGAGTCAATTGGCCGGGGTTCATAAATGTTTAACTTTTTAATGAAATGTGCTATCAATATGCATTTTATATGTATACATAGCTTAAAACCTGTACTATCAAAGAGTAGGTGATCAAATTTTACAATTATTTTTTTATTTTTCGTACACAGACCTTATAAATCAAAATTTAAAAATGTTTAAGAAAAATAAAAAAATCTAGGTTATTTATATATTTTAAAAAAAAATTTTTTTTGCAATTCACTGCACCTGTTAATCTGCTACAACTTTTATTAAAATATTTTTTTGTAAAACTTTTAGTTTTTTTGTAAAACAATAAATACTAAAAATTCTGAAATTACCCCGGCTGACAGTAAAAATAAAAATTTTTATTTACCTTAAATTGTGTTCTGATTTTGTGATGATGTAACTGGTGTGTTGAATCAGGAAATTTGCTGTGCTGAATAACCCCCTCCCTCCCTAAACTCCTTGAATAGATTTGCATCTTATACCCCCTCATTGAATAGGTTTAAACCCCCCTACACCCCCTCCTTGAATATGATGAAGGGTAAGCCAGCCACGTAAAACGCGTGTTGATGCGTTCTAAAACCTCAAAGGTTGAAACTACCCACTCAGCAATAGCGGGAATCGACTCTGCATACCTCAAAACATACTAGCCAACACCAAGCTCGGCTCTGTAGCTCCAGAAATAAAAAAGTTGCATAGGTGCATTAGAAAAGGGGGGTAGGGGTACTATCTGATACTAAACCATGGTAAGTGATTAGATTGCATCATAAACCACGGGAATCAATTCAGCAGTATCGATTATATACTAATCAATACCTATATTGGGTATATTCCGTGACATACGATATACCATGCTAGAGAAGCGTTAGAAAAGGGGGGCGGGGTACTAAACCATGGTAGGTGTGCCACAATGCCATTATAAACCATGGCAATCAACTCCCTATACCTTAAAACATAGGGTTAGACACCTGACTCAGGTATATTCTATGATGTAGGATATGCCATGCTAGAAGTGCTAGAAAATTATACATGCAGGAGGGACGTGTGATATTACTTATATATATATATATATATATATATATACCGGTATATATATATATATATATATATATATATATATATATATATATATATATATATATATATATATATATATATATATATATATATATATATATATATATATATATATATATATATATATAATAACCCACACACACAAAACGCAGTGTATATATTCAAAAATAACCCCTACCGGGTGTGGACGGGTAGAGTGCGTCGTGGTTCCTGTTGGGTGGGTGATATATTCACCACAGGAACAATTCTCGCGCTTTACTTTTAGTCCATCGTGGCGTGGTCGTCAAACACTTACGCGGACATCTGCCAGGGCCCAGGTTCAATCCCAGCAGTGTGAAAAAAAGTGGGTCTTTTTTGTCATACAAATGGGCCCTTTTTGTATAGTCTTTTCGATGGTACCTGTGTGTTGATTGGCTGCACCAAATTTCTTGAAATTTGGTGTGGGATTACCTTTTGCATGGGACTAACATAATTTAATTCAATATTAATATAATTTATAGAGTTCTTAATGCAGTATTGACTGGAAAAGTACAAAAATGGTTTTTCACGATCGTCAAAAAGTAGGTGAAATTTTTGAAAAATTTCAAAAAATTGCCAAAATTCAAAAAATCGAATTTGAACCATTATAACACCTTTAAACATGCATACTCGATGGGGTTAATGGGTCCACCAATTTTTTTCGCTCTACACATCATATATACGGAGATACAGGGTTGGCCTTTTTTACAAAATAGTTGGGCCTTGCCTTTTAGAAGTAATTGCACTATATATATATATATATATATATATATATATATATATATATATATATATATATATATATATATATATATATATATATATATATATATATATATATATATATATATATATGGTAATTGTTACCCAGAGGGGTGTCACCCCGATTTTTATGAAAATCACAGGATATACTCTAAAAAAATAATAAAGAATAGTGAAAACGAAAATCGTCGCTCTCCTTAGGAAAAAAAGTTACAGCCTCTAAAAGTTGTAAAAAAAACCCCATAGGATTTGTTATTAAAAAAAAACCAAAATTTTTTTTTTTTGATTTTTTGAGGATATACTCTAAAAAATAATAATGAAGAGAATAGTGAAAGCGAAAATCGGCAGTCTCTTTAGGAAAAAAAGTTACAGCCTCTCCCAAAGTTGTAAAAAACCCCATAGGATTTGTTATTAAAAAAAAAAACAAAATTTTTTTTTTTTGATTTTCACAGGATATACTCTAAAAAAATAATAATGAAGAATAGTGAAAGCGAAAATCGGCAGTCTCTTTAGGAAAAAAAGTTACAGCCTCTGAAAGTTAAAATTTTCCCATAGACTTTCTTATAATAAAAATTAGTGGGCCTCGTGCTCGTTTTAGGGCCATCCTAGTTCAGGTTATGATAAGATTTGTTAATTCTACATAAGATTTTCTCTGTGTATACCTAACAAAACTTATCCTCATTCGAATCTCAACCAGAGACACATTCACCTTCCCTAGCAAAACTGGAACAGTCAGAAGAGGAACCCCCACTCCCAGCAGGGAGAGCCGAAGCTCCTCCCTTGCTATCAAGTAAGGGTAATTGTCTAGTATTGGTGACTCCAGTTCACGTACATAGTATATTAAAATTATAAACATTTCATTTACAAAAATGGTTTTAAAAAATTATTTGAAGTTTTTTTTACGCATTTGAGTTTATTTTGAGTTAATATTTTCACTAAAAATATTAATATTAACGCTCTGAAAATCATAACAATTCGGCTTTTTTCCGTTCGTGTAGGGATAATGAATCACTGTTGAAATGCGTTTCAGATTATCGATACATCGATATTATTTTATAATCGATTTTTTCACTAATTTCGAATCGATATTATTGACATAGTGTGCGTAAATAGTATCAAAAGAAATAACCAATTCGATGGAACCAATAATACATACGTAAAATAAAAAAAAAAAAAAAAAAATAAATATCACACAAATACAAAAAAATATACACACACACACACATATATATATATATATATATATATATATATATATATATATATATATATATATATATATATATATATATATATATATATATATATATATATATATATATATATATATATATATATATATATATATATATATATATATATATATATCACAGCCCAGTAGCGGGCTATATATATATATATATATATATATATATAGTATATATATATATATATTATATATATATATATATATATATATATATATATATATATATATATAACGGCCCATTAGGGGCTCGAGCCGGCTGAGGAACAGATGGGGCGTTTCCACCCCGTAGGGGAGGGTGAAGAACGTGACACCCAAATTCCAAGAGCGGGGGTTCGGAGACCCTCCAGTGAAAGCTGATCCTACCCTTTCACCGTTCCCAGAGCTTGAACCCGACTCCTGTCGGGCGGTCTACCCTTAGGGTAACCATTAGTTTTTTTAAATATTTTTTTTTTTAAACTAATGGGTACCCCAAGGTAGACCGCTGATAGCAGGAGTCAGGGTCTCTCAGCCTTTCGGGGGAACGAGAAGGGGTAGGACTATTTCCCCCTCCGGGGAGGGTCTCCGGAACCCCCTCTGTTCCCGTCGGCTCAAACCCCTAATGAGCCATGATATATATATATATATATATATATATATATATATATATATATATATATATATATATATATATATATATATAGACTATATATATATCAATCGCCTCACGAACTCAGCGCGAGTCGATCTAATACCGACTCACGCAGCTTGTTTCAACGTACTCGTAAAATTTTCTACTGGTCACAATCTTAAATTTTGCCCATATATATATATATATATATATATATATATATATATATATATATATATATATATATATATATATATATATATATATATATATATATATATATATATATATATATTGCGTAGTTATTATAAGAAAAAATTATTTTATTATTACTTTATTATTTTTTTTTTTTATTATTATTTTATTTTTTTATTTTTTTTTTTTTTATTTTAATACTAATCGTAAACGTAATTTGGCAGAACAATCGAATTGTTGATAATCGTTCAAAATTATCGATTATCGGAAAAATATTAATGCAATCGATATATAAAAAATCGAAACAAAGCATCGATAGCGATATCCCTAAAAAAACGAGAAAATTAGCCGTTTAAAATTTTCGGAACGTTATTTTTTATATTTTTCTTTAAAATATATGCGTAAAATACACGAAAATCCGTAAAAAAAACTTCAAATAATTTTTTAAAACCATTTTTGTAAATGAAATATTTATAATTTTAATATACTATGTACGAGAACTGGAGTCTCCTAAAGAGACCACCCATTTTCGTTTTCACTATTCTTCATTATTATTTTTTTAGAGTATATCCTGTGATTTTCATAAAAATTGGGGGTGACAACCCTCTGGGTAACAATTACTGATATATATATATATATATATATATATATATATATATATATATATATATATATATATATATATATATATATATATATATATATATATATATATATATATATATATATATATAACAGAATAAATATATATAAAAAATATCAAAATACCCACACACACACACACACACACACACACACACATATATATATATATATATATATATATATATATATATATATATATATATATATATATATATATATATATATATATATATATATATATATATATATTTTTTTTTTTTCTGCCGCGTTCTATCAACTATGGCCGCCCTCATATTCTGCAGCCCTAAGCATTGGCATTTGCCCCTTGCTTAATATTTGAGGGGCTTCTGGGGACATCACAGGTCCCCTAGCCCTGGGCCACTTCAGAAAACTATAGCAAATGTCTCCAAAGAAATACAATTCTGCCTGGATCTCCCTGCATTCAAGATGCTGAAAACCTAGTATGAGCTAAAGAACCTAGGAAATCCCTCCCCACCAGCCAAACAATGATATCTAGGTCGCATTGGCATTGCCTAGCAGTTAAGTGAGCATCATAACCTTTAATTATCACTAATAAAATTCACTTTGAATAATTATCGTAAAGTAACAAAACTGGCCAGTACGGTTATAATCCTAGAAAAAACTTAATAGTAGGCCCAATAACACAACAGAAGCTGGGTTCGAAAAAAAAACGCATAAACAGGGCAACCAACTTTAAATTTATGTAATTATTATAAATATTGCAGTAACAAGAACAAGTAAAGTTGGCATCTTGAAACTTCATAAAAAATGTTATTAAACTTAAATTTGCACTGAACAATTAATTTTCTGCCTAATTATAAGTTATATTATCATTTAATAAACTAATTAAAAGCAAACTAATAACAATTTACTAGCAAACACTTCACTAAACAAATATTTTGACTGGCCTATTAAATAAGATTTTTTAAGCCACACCCAAGATTTTTTAAGCCACACCCCCAAAATTGTTTCAGCCAATGAGCAAGCATTTCTGCTGTTACGTCACGCTATTTTAGCGAAGAAATGTAGATATTTTATGGCCGAAAGCTCTACAATCCTACCTGGTAGTAAATACGGCCAGTTAATGTAGAAAATACAACCAGTTCGATGAAAAAATCGCTACATTCAAGTTATTATTATTATTATTATTATTATTATTATTATTATAACTTGAATGGATGGCCGAATTTGAGACGCGATGAAAATATTATTATTATATCACTTTATACATTTGTATTATTATGGTTATGGACTATTTTTAGTGTAAAAATCATTAAATTAATGAAAAATGCCAAAAAACCGCATATTAAATAAAGAATTTTAAAAATATTGAATATAACCGGCATTCACCTTATCATAATTGGCCTACCAAAATAAATTAATATAACTATATATGAAGGAAATAATATTTTTGGCTCAAATTTTCCATACATATAGAGTTATATTCAAAGTTTATGAAAATGAAAATTGCTATTTAAAAAAATTAATATTTAAAAAGTTTAATTAACGCTTCCCCAAAAAATGCAGTAAAGATGCTATATACGCAGAAGCTACTGAGGATTGGAATCGAAATTCTTTTTGATCTTAATTTTTCAGTTCTTTATAATTTCTCTCATACTTTACAGATTTTGTTCAATTATATATAGTTTTAATCGTTAGCGCAAGAGGAACAACATACTGAAATCGAAAATTGAAAATTCAAAGCGGTATAGAATTTATTGATGTTTTTCTGAACCCCCCGAAAAACTTATAAGTAGGCCCTGAAAACCAAAAATCAGTTTTTGTTATTTTTTTCCTTTGTAGATGACCAATTGCTTTAATTTTGGTCTTAAATTAATCCTTAGATCTGGGCGAACTAAACAACCAATATTGAACGTATTTGTCAAAGCCTATTAAAAGATTTTCATAGAAGTAGTGTGGCCTACTTTTTTTAGGTTTTCCTTTAAAAACTTTTTTCATATACAACGGATTAGCTTTATTTTTAGATTTTCAGAATCACTGGACCTAGACCTTTAATTTGATATGTTTCATTATAAATTATTTTGTTACAATGAAATAAAAATCATTCTTTTTCTATGGGGCAGGTAACTGTGAATTGTGTTTAGGCCATTTTTTTTTTAATTAAAGTTTTAGGCATATATTTGTTAATAATCAACCGATTTTATTGATTGAAGATTTTTTATAAAGCATTTTAGATGCGCTACAACTTTTATATCTGACAATTTTTTGAGGCACGAACCGTTCACCGTAATATGACACACCCAATTTTCAGCTTTTCGTCGAAACGGAAAATGAAAATCAGCCATATCTTTTTTCGAGTTTATCCAATCAATTTCAAATTTTTGGAGCATAATTATTTTATGAAAATGCAGATTTTTTATTCTTGTAAGTTTTTTTGTAAACCCATTATTTTTCGAGATAAAAAAATATGGCTTA
This sequence comes from Trachelipus rathkii, assembly GCA_015478945.1. Classification (NCBI taxonomy): domain Eukaryota; kingdom Metazoa; phylum Arthropoda; class Malacostraca; order Isopoda; family Trachelipodidae; genus Trachelipus; species Trachelipus rathkii. The sequence continues at coordinate 18,918 of JABUQX010032400.1, forward strand.
TACAAAAAAACTTATAAAAAGATGTGAAATTTTGTAAAAAAATTTTACTCCCAAAATTTGGGATTAATTGGATAAACTGGAAAAAAGATATGGCTAAATTTCATTTTTTATTTCGACGAAAAGCCGAAAAACTGGGAGTGCCAAATTGGTGAACGGTTCGTGCCTCAAAATATTGTCAGATATAAAAGTTGTAGCGCATCTAAAATGCTTTATAAAAAATCTTCAATCAATAAAATCGGTTGATTATTAACAAATATATGCCTAAAACTTTAATTTAGGGGGGGGCAAAGGTTGTGTGGTATATATATATATATATATATATATATTATAGTGGTGTATATTATATATATATATGTATATATATATATATATAATATATATATATATATTATATATATAGTTATATATATTTATATACAAAGTGAGTAGAGAGAGAGAGAGAGAGAGAGAGAGAGAGAGAGAGAGAGAGAGAGAGAGAGAGAGAGAGTTTTATTTTTATTATTCTCTATCTATTTAATCTATCAATCATTCAATATATATTATATATAATATTATATATATAATATATATATATATATATTATATATATATATATATTCTTATTATCTATAATATATATATATAGTATATATAAATATGTGTGTGTGGTGTGTTGAGAGAGAGAAGAGAGTTTTTGATTTTTTCTTGAAGGTTTTTTTAATGATTCTGAACTTGTGATATATATAGAGTATATATATATTATATATATATAAATGTATATATATATATATATATATATATATTATATATATATATATATATATATATATATATATATATATATATATATATATATATATATATATATATATATATATTATATATATATATATAATATATATATATATATATATATATATATATATATATATATATATATATAATATATATTAATATATAGTATATATATATATATATTATATATATATATATATATATATATATAAGTTAAGACAGTACAATATATATTAAAAAATTTAAGTGGCCAAATAACTTATTATTCGAATATATATTTAAAAAGCCTTTGGGATAATTATTATATAT
>JABUQX010032400.1:25000-40000 GCA_015478945.1 Trachelipus rathkii
TATGCAATTGCTGAAAAAGTTTTCAAAATTATTAGGTAGCTTGATGAGGATCTCCTTCATATAAACAATGGAGAACTCACATATGCAATGTATATATATTTCCATATCTAACTCTTAATAAAATAATTTGTTTTAAAACGATGTTTTAAAGCAATACAACCAAACATACAATAAAAAGACAGTTAAAATATTAGAAAAACTAGTGAATTTTAAAGAAAAGAAAAAAACAGTTTTTCTTGAACATTTATTATTTTTCCTTACCTCTAATAAATATAAATATATATATAAAAAAAAAAAAAAAAAAAAAAAAATATATATATATATATATATATATAAAAATATAATATATATATATATATATATATATATATATATATATATATATATATATATATATATATATATATATATATATATATATATTTAATGGTTTTAATAGATTTTAAAGGCAAAAATCACTACTGGAAACTGTTATACACATGTGCTAACACATTTAAAAATTCCTTAATAAATTTCTTTAGATTCTTAAATTTCAAATTTTCTTGCTAACTGTAAACTGGTATAAAATTATTATTATTTTTTGAGTTTTACATAAACTCGTAAAGTAAAATATAAGAGGGTATATTATAATATATAAACTCTATCTGAAAAAAAAAAAGTTATTTCTTCATCATTTTATACTTTTTTTTTTTTTTTTTTAATAAAATAATAATAAAAAAAAATGCATAAAGAAAAGTTTATTCAAATTAACCTATAATGATATATATATATATATATATATATATATATATATATATATTATATATATATATATATAAAAAAAAAAAAAATATATATATATTATATATATATAATATATATATATATATATATATATATATATATATATATATATATATATATATATGAGTGTACGAGGCTGTACAAGAAAGGAATCAAAAAGCAATTACGACTAGATGGATCATTACAGAAAAGTCAGAAAACGGAAGAAGAAAATGCAAAGCCCGCCTTGTTGCTCGAGGTTTTGAGGAACAAGGAGACTTAACAACTGATTCACCGACATGTGCCAGCGAATCATTGAAAATGTGTCTTGCTGTAATTCAGAAAAATGGTTGAAAATGAAAAACGTTAGATATCAAAACAGCATATCTACAAGGGAAACCAATAGAAAGAAATGTGTATTTAAAACCTCCAAGAGAAGCAAAAACAAACTACCTATGGAAGTTGAAGAAAACCGTGTACGGTTTAAAAGACGCAGCGAGAATATGGTACGAAAGCATCATGGACATAATAAAATCACTTGGAGGAACAAAGAGTAAGCTGGAGCCAACTATAGTGTATTGGAGGAAAAACAGCCGAATCATCGGCCTCATGTGCATACATGTGGACGATATTTGCTATGGAGGGAATACTGAGTTTGAAGAAAAGATAATTCGAGAACTAAAAAGGAAATTGGAAATAGGAAAAGAGAGTGAAAGGAAATTTTGTTACATTGGTTTGAACGTGGATCAACGAAATGAGGAAATTATCCTGGAGCAGAATTCCTATGTAAGAAATATGAAAGTACCAGATAAAAAAAGATTTAAGGAAGAGAGAATATTAAATAAAGAAGAACAAACAGAATACAGATCACTGGTTGGACAATTAAACTGGATAGCTCAACAAATATCTTGCAATGTAAGTGAAAGAAGTAAATTTTGTAAAACGGCAACAACAAGAGATATGAAAAAAGTTAATAAAAATTATAGAACAAGTAAAAGAAAAGGAAAACCAGATAATCATTCCTACCCTTAAAGGAAGAACAAAAATGGAAATATTTTCAGATGCCTCTTTTAATAACGTGGGGAATGGACAATCTCAAATTGGGTACATAATAAGTATAGTAGATGAATTAGACAACAGGAGTCCTTTATATTGGAAATCAAAGGTGGCAAAGAGAGTGGCGAGATCCACTCTAGAAGCGGAAGCATTGGGTTTAGGTGAAGCTGCAGATGCTGGAATATATCTGAAAGCTTTATGGGAAGAATTAAATGAAGAAAAACTACCAATATTGATGAAAACAGATTGTCAAAGCCTTGAAAGAGCACTACACTCAACTTCGGCAGTATTAAACAAAAGACTAAAAATAGATATGGCATATCTAAAGGAAATACTCGAGGAAAAAGAAATAGAAGAAATCAAATGGATAAAATCACAAGAACAGATCGCAGACATTTTGACAAAAGAGGGTGTAAAAAAAGAAAATATACAGAAATATGTGAACAACGTAATATGAAGACATATTACACCTATGGCAACAGAAGAAATAAGAATACAAAGAAAAAGAAAGAAAAAATAGAAAATAGAAAATAAGAAAAACAAAAGAAAAATAGTATGAGTTTGATAAATATTTTATATTTTGTCTGTAGATAGAAAAGAGTATATGTACCGTCGTAGCGGGTAGTTGATTATTTAACATATAATAATGAAACTAATATATATATTCTTATATTGTTGCAGAAGTTATAGTAATAAACATAAGAAATAGTATGTAAAGTAAAATTTAATGCAAGAGTCGCAGGCTTTCAATATAACGCCTTGTTTTTTTTCTGAATGAAATAACTAATATTAAGTACAAAGAAAACCAGTAGGATAATAACCTTTGAGAATATATAAGAAGAGAAGAATATAATAAAGAAAATAGAAAATAAACATAGGAAGATTACAAATAAAACAAGATCATAAAGGTTGCGCAACCAGAAGAATTAGAAAATAATACAAGTACAACAAATACGAAGACATCACAAAGAATTATAAGATCATTATATTTAAATGTGATTCATTGATTGATTCATCTCAAAAACACCATCAACATAAAAAGATAAAAAGAGTACAATAAAGAGGGAGATACCACTTCAGATCATCTTGAGGTAAGTTATCACCAATTTATTCAATATATATAGTATTATATATATATATATAATATATATATATATATATATATATATATATATATATATATATATATATATATATATATATAGTAATTATATACGATTAATCTTGCATATAATATTATATATATGATATATATATATATATACAGTGTATATATATAGAGAAAACAAGAGGTAAATGCACAGTTTGGAAGGAGGATGATGGGGACTTACAAAGGGAATATGGAAGCTCTTCTGGAAAAGGAGCGCGAAAGGTTAAGAATGAGATAAGACTAATCTGCATAGCATAATGAATAAGGGTGGTGCTTTCGTAAGTAACTGAAATGGATTTGAGGGGAGTGTGGAAAGAACACTTCGAAAATTCTGCACAATATTGGCAGTAATGAAGAGGTGATAGAGAATGTGTGGGTTTGATGGTGCAAGAAGGAATAGGTATTTGGGGATGAGGTTATTAGTAGGAGGAGGTAATGGGTAGAGTGAGAAAGTTTGAAAGATGGTAATCTGCCAGGTATAAGATGAAATATTACTGGTGAAAATGATCAAGAACGGAGCGAGATGGTGATTGATTGGATTTGGAAAGTTGTGTAATAAAGCGTTTAGGGGGGTATAGTTCCAAGGGATTGGAGGAGAGCGGTAATAGTACCCTTGTATAAGGGTAAGGGAGAAAAGGGGAACTGTAGAAATTATAGGGGAATAAGTTTATTGAGTGTTGTAGGGAAGGTATATGCTGGCATTTTATAGAAAGAGTGCGTCGAGTGACTGAAGGACTGATTGGTGAAGAACAAGGTGCGTTTAGGAGTGGTAGAGGATGTGTGGATCAAATCTTTACATTGAAACAAATGATTGAGAAAATGAGGGAGAAGAAGAATAAATAATATTTAGGTTTTATGGATTTGCAACAGGCGTATGATAGTTAATAGGGAAGCTTTATGGCAGGTATTAGTGATATATGGTGTTGGTGGTAGGCTTCTGAATGGAATCAAAAGTATGTATGACGATAGTGAAGCGTGTGTAAGAATAAATGGTGATTGGTTTAGGATTAATAGCGGAGAGACAGGGTTGTGTTATGTCTCCTTGGTTATTCAATTTGTATATGGATGGGGTTATGAAAGAATTCGAGGTGGGGACGGCACGAAATGGTGTTAGAATGATGGAGAATGGAGATGAGTGGAGGGTGCCCTACCTATTATATGCGGATGATTTGGTTCTGTGTGGCGAATCTGAAGAGAGTTTGAGAGGATTGGTAGAGAGATTTGGCAGGGTATGTAAAAGGAGGGGTTTGAAAGTAAACGTAGATAAAAGTAAGGTTATGGTTGTGAGTGAGGACAGTCCTCGTGTGAAGTTTATGTTAGATGGTGAGCAGCGGAGCAAGTGTTCTGAGTTTTTAAATATTTAGGGTATGTGTTGAATGAGAACGGCTGATGCAGAGTGTAGTAGGAAAGTTGTGAATGGCAGGAAGGTTGCTGGTGCAATTAAATCGTTGGTGAATGTAAAGGGACTAAGTCTTGAGTGCGCTAGGGTCTTACATGAGGGTATGTTGTTACCCTGTGTTATTTGTAATGGTGTGAGACATGGTCCTGGAATAAGAATATAATCTAAAATTCAATGTGTTCAGATGGACAATCTTAGGAGCATGCTAGGTGTGAGAAGAATTAATAAAATGAGGAATGAACTTATTAGAGAGTTGTGTGGTGTGAAGAAAGGGGTAAATGAGAGAATAAATGAAAGTATGTTGAGATGGTTTGGTCATGTGGAAAGGATGAATGATAGTCGGTTGGTTAAGCGGATGTATAGTGGTGAGTGTGTTGGGAACCGACCGGCTGGGAGACCGAAGAGAAAGTGGATTGAGTCGGTGAACGAATGTCTGAAGGAGAGAAATGTGATTTGGCGAGGCGAGAAATAAAGGTGGCATGCTTCGGGGAAGAATGGCGGGGATTTTGTTGTTGGGGCGATGGAGTGGCCCAGACCTGGGCCGAGGGCATTGAACCCTTACATTGCATTTACCATAGTGAGGGCCCGTCCGCGTCCCATAAGCTCTAGGGGGATTTCTGTCTGTGACGAAGTTTTCACTAATTAATGGTACAGAAGGGGCGGTAAGGCTGGGCTTTCTTTTCGACATTTGTCATACTCTCCTACTGCTTTCCTTTTCCGATGCTTGTAGCGCACCTTACTCCCAGTCTTGGGAAGAAGAGGTAGGTAAAGAAAGAAAGAAAGATATATATATATATATATATATTATTATTGTATATATATATATATATATATATATATATATATATATATATATATATATATATATATATATATATATATATATATATATATATATATATATATTCTATACGATATATATATTATATTATATATATATATATATTCTTTCCTTTCTTTCTTCACCTTCCTCTTTGCCCCAAGATTGGGGGTAAGGTGCTGTACAAGCATCGGAAAAGAAAAGCAGTAGGAGAACATGACAAACGTCGAAAAGAAAGCCCAGCCTTACCGCCGCCCTCTGTACCATTAACTTTAGTGAGAGCTCGTCACAGACAGAAAATCCACCCTAGAGCATCATGGGTACGCGACGGACCCTCACTATGGTAAATCGTCAATGTAAGGGTTCATCCCCTGGCCCAGGTGGGCCACAACCATGCCCCCATACAAAACCCCGCCATTCTCTCCTATCATGCACCTTTATTCTCGCCTCTGCCAAACTCACATTTCTCTCCTTCCAGACATTCGTTCACCGACTCAATCCACTTTCCTCTTCGGTCTCCTCCGCCGTCGGTTCCCACCACTCACCCTATACATCCGCTTAACCAACCTACTATCATTTATACCTTTCCACATGACCAACCATCTCAAACATACTTCATTTATTCTTCAATTACTGGCCCTTTCTTCACACCACACGCACTCTCTAATACGTACATTCCTCTCTTTATCAATTCTTCTCACACCTAGCACACCCCCTAAGATTGTCCATCTGAACACCATTGAACTTTAAGATCTATACTTCTTATTCCAGACCATAGTCTCACTACCAAACAATAACAAGGTAAAACAACATACTCACATGTAAGACCCCTAGCACACTCAAGACTTAGTCCTTTGCATTCATTCACCAACGATTTAATTGCAACCAGCCCCTTCTGCCATTCACCAACTTTCGCTAACTAACACTCTGCATCGTCGTTCCCTTCTCATCCAACATTACCCTAAATATTTAAACTCAGACCTTTGTTCTGTCCACCATCTAACATAACTTTCACACTGAGGAAGTGTCCTCAACTCACAACCATAACCTTACTCTTATCCCCGTTTACTTTCAAGCCCCTCCTTTCACACACCCTGCCAAATCTCTCTATCAATCCTCTCAAACTCTCTTCAGATTCCGCCACACAGAACCAAATCATCCGCATATAATAGGTAGCGGCACCCTCCACTCAACTCCATTCTCCACCATTCTAACACCATTTCCTCCATCCCCACCTCAAATTCTTTCATAACCCCATCCATATACAAATTAAAAAACCAAGGACATAAAACAACCCTGTCTTACTCCGCTATTATTCCTAAACCAATCCCAATTGAACAACCATTTATCTTACACACGCTTCACTATCGTCATAATACTTTTGATTCCATTCAGAAGCCTACACCAACAACCATATATCACTAACACCTGCCATAACGCTTCCCTATTAACTCTATCATACGCCTGTTGCAAATCATAAAACCTAAATATAATTTATTCTTCTTTCCCTCCATTTTCTCAATCATTTTTCAAACTGTAAAGATTTGATCACATCATCCTCTACCAACTCCTAAAACGCACCTTGTTCTTCACCAATCAGTCCTGCAGTCACTCGACCACTCTTTCGATCGCCAAAAACCAGCATATACCTTCCCTACAACACTCAATAAACTTATTCCCCTATAATTTCTACAGTTCCCCTTTTCTCCCTTACCCTTATACAAGGGTACTATTACCGCTCTCCTCCAATCCCTTGGAACTATACCCTCCATAAACGCTTTATTACACAACTTCCAAATCCAATCAATCACCATCTCGCCTCCGCTCTTGAATCATTTCCTAGTAATTTCATCTATAACCTGCAGATTTACATTCTCAACTTTCTCACCCTAACCATTACCTCCTCCTTACTAAATAACGCTCATCCCCAAAATAACCTAATTCCTTCTTGCACCATCAAAACCGCACACATTCACTAACACCTCATCATTACTGTTAATATTGTGCAGATTTTCGAAGTGTTCTTTCCACACTCCCCTCACATCCATTTCATCGGTTACAAAAGCACCATCCCTATTCATTATTCTAAGCAGATTCCCCTTATTCTCATTCTTAACCTTTCGCGCTTCCTTCCAGAAGAGCTTTCTATTTCCTTGTATGTCCTCATTCATCCTCCTTCCAAACTGTTCATTTACCTCTTGTTTCTCCTACGTATACACCTTTAGTATTTCTTTTTTCCTCCTTATATAATTCCAAGCATCTGTCTTTAAGATATATATATATATATATATATATATATTCTCACAATATAAAATCAGCAAAAAAACATTGAAAAATTGAGAAAACCATATCAACATGCTAAAGAAAACCATTAATAAATATATATTTAAAATACTTTTAAATTACTTTTTTTTTTTTTTTCACTCCTCGAAGGGAGGTGTCTATCCCTCATGCGGGTCCAAACCTCAGACCTAAGGATGAGGGATTTTGTTCACCCCCCAGCATCCCTGAACATGTGCCTGAAGTGCGTAGAATGGCACCCCCCTGGAATTCGGGATCTAAATTTTTTTTATAAATAATATATATATATATAATATATATAACATATATATATATATATATATAATATATATATATATATAATATATATATATATATATATATATATATATATATATATATATATATATATATATATAGTATATATATATATTGGGAAAGAAAAAAGTCGCAGGGGGGAGGAAAAAGAAGACGGCATGGTGGAATGAGGATGCTAAGAACGCAGTGAAACTCAAAAACAAAGTATTGGAAATGGATGAAGACGAAAACGGAGGGGAACAGGATAGAATATGTAAACGCAAGAAACCAATGCAGAGGATGTAAAAAGAAGTAAGGACATTACTTGGAGAAGAATATGAAGAGAACTGAAAGAGGATACGAAGGGCACGTGAAAACTTTTATATGGAATGGCCAAGGGCATGAGAGGAAATAAAGAACCGGAAATGCATACGGTTCTGAATAAGGAGGGAGAACCTCTTCTAGAAGAAGAGGAGGTGACGGAAAGATGGAGCGAGTATTTCGAGGAATTATTAAACGTAGAGGAAGGGGAGGAAGGAATGAATGAAATACCCCTGAGAGTAAGACAAGAACATGAGGAAATTAGAATGATAGAGATAGAGGAAGTGAAAGAAGCAATTAAAATACTAAAAAATGGGAAAAGTCCAGGATACGATGGACTAAATAATGAACTATTCAGAACAGTAGAGGGATTAACTAAATGGTTGACAAGATTGTTAATTAAACCAAGTATGTAAAGAAAGAAAAATACCAACAGAATGGAGGAAAGCAGTAATCTGTCCGATACATAAGAAGGGAGATAAAAGAATATGCGAAAATTAAAGAGGAATTAATATCGTTAGTGAGGGGTTAGTAAAATATATGAGAGGATCTTGGAAAAAAGATTGAGGATGGAGGTCGAGGACAAGATTGGAAAATGGCAGCACGGTTTCAGACCAGGGAAAAGTACCACAGACCTAATATTTTACATGAAGATGCTAACAGAGAAAATCATTGAGTGGAATGAGAAGGAGTATGCTGCATTAATAGGCTTGGAAAAAGCATTCTATAGAATAAATAGGGGAGATACTGTGGAGAGTGTTAGAAGATCCGATGTATCCCATACCAGAAAGCCTTATAGCAGCCATTTAAAGTTTGTATGAAAAGCCAATAAATATAGTTAGAGGAATAGGAAGAGAGAGGTGGTTTGAAGTGAAAACGGTTGTTAGACGGAGAAGTGTACTGTCACTATTGCTCTTTTGCACTTTACCTGACAGCTGTCTTAAAAGGATATGCATAAGGGAGAATAGGGAGCACACATTGGTTTATGCGGATGATGCGGCAGTGATTACATCAGGAGCTCAAGACCTGCAAGAAGCTGTGAATAGATGGAATGAGGTACTGAAGTCAATGGGCTGAGAATAAACAGAGAGAAAAAAACGGAAATAATGGTGATTGGCAAGAGAGAGGGAAGAGATAGTAGTGAACATAGAAGATAATAAGGCTTAAGTAAGTGAATAGATTTAAGTATTTGGCACATGGTATTTTGAATGATCAAGGGAAGACAAGATGACGAGTTGAAAGGGAGAATTGGGAGATTTTTACAGAAATGTGGAAATGTTATACCCGTTGCTAAAGGAGAAAGGGATACCAAAGAATATAATATTTAATATAAATTATAAAAAAACCCCATTTCTGAGGGACCCGATATTGTTTGTATGGAAGTGAATGCTGGACATTGAATACGATACAAAAAAGCAGAATAGAAGCTACGGAAATGAGAGTACTTAGACTCATTAGAGGAGTATCGCTGAGAGACAGAATGAGGAGCGAGCTAGTGAGGAGAGAACTGGGGGTGGAACCTGTTTTGGAATGCGTGGAGAGAAACCAGTTAAGATTGTTTGGACATGTAAAAAGAATGAGGGAAGGGGAGAGATTGAGAGAGATGATGGGATTGGAATGACGCATAAGGTAGGACACACACTTGACCTATGTTTCACCACTAGTCCTTCTCTCTATAAATACACCACCTTCGCTCTATTGGTAAATCGACCACAACCATTATATCTCTTAAATTTTAATACTTCCCTCCAACAGCTCCATCCTGCCCTACGCGTCTTTTCTTCTGGCACTTTGATCGGGCCGATTGGGGGGCCTTGCGTTGCTTCTACGCTAACTATAATTGGAGTGACTGCTTTGTCTCTGGTGACGCTTCAAACTTCTGCCCGAATAAGGTGGGAGCTGTTATGCTGTTGATGGGATTGAGTAGGTTTATTTCCTTCTCGACTAAATCTTTTCTCTCCTCATAATCATGGTTCGATCGTGCTTTGTTCTTCTGGCCACCACTAGAGACAGTGCGTATCTGGAGTGGAAAAATTCTCGTTCTCCTATCACTCTTGAGCTAATTTTCATTCTGCTAGAAAATCGGTTTGCAGGGATACTCTTCGAAGAGCAAAGCGGGCTTTCATCAAACCAGATAGTGCGCTAACCTCCTTGGTTCCCCCCTATGACAAATCTTTCTGGCCTCTTGCAAAAACATCTCTAACAACGTCTGTAAATCTGTCTTTCCTCCTCTTATTCCCTCTGATGGTTCTGTGCTAATTCTCCAACTGAAAGGCCAATCTCTTTCGGCCTCCTATTTCCCTCTAACTCAAACCTCTGACGATTCTGGCATTCCTCCTCCTCCTTCTCTCAGGTGTCCTATGCCTTTGCCTGTGTTTACATTCGATCGGGTGCATGGGCTCCTGATCTACGAACGTTAGGAAGGCGGGTGCCCGGATGGCATTTCCTCCCCGAGTTTTGAGGAGTGTGCTTCCGTGCTATCCCGCCCCTCGTTCAACTATATTTCTCTATTCCTCAATACTAGCACTTTCCTCAGTGTTGGAAGCACGGACATGTCCAAACCTATTCCCGAAAAAAAGGAGCCGGTCTGACATCCTTCCTAACTATCGCCCCTATAGCTTTACTTGTATTCTATCTAAAGATCTTTAAACTCTTCTCAACTCTCATTTCTCAGATCATCTGGAATCTTCATTCACTTCTTTTCCCGATCGCAAAGTACGGCTTCGGCGCTCGAAGGTCTACTGGCGAATATACTTTCCCTATCTGTACTGATTTATGGTTTTCCGCCCTCAGGAACTACGGGGAGCCTTGCGGGTTGGCGCTTGACATATCCAAAGCATTTGACCGGGTAAGGCACGCGTCACCGCTCTCCAAGCTCCCCTCCTTTGGGTTTTCCTCCTCTCTTTGCTTACTTATCGTCTAGCTTTCTTTCAAATCGCTCAATATCAACTGTTGTTATGGGGCGACCTCTTCTTCCTTTTCTGTCAAATAGTGGTGTTCCTCAGGGTTCTGTCTTATCTCCTACTTATTCCTACTTTTCATTAATAATCTTCTCACCTGCACTTCTAACTCTATTCACTCATATGCCGAAGACTCGACCCTTCAATTCTTCAACTCATTTAATTCTGCTCCTTCTTTTACTTCTAAGAATTGCCTCTCGTCTTAATAATTCCGATCTATTCTCGCTGATCTGGATAAGATAATTTCCGGTGGGGTCGTCTGAACCTTGTGAAAATTCAATTTCTTTAAAAACTCAACTCTACAAATCTCCCTCTCTAAGAAGCACCTTCTAACTTTCCTATCTCTTTCGACGGTTTTTTCGTCTCTCCTGTTCGAAATATAAACCATGCCTTGGCCTTAACAAAAACAAAAAATGTCTTGGAAACCTCCCATCACAACGGTTGCTAAGGTGCCCTCAAAGAAGCTGGGAGTTCTGTTTAGACTGCGAGACTTTTTTTCCTCTTCCAAGTTGCTCCAGTTATACAAGGGTCTCATCCGCCTTGTATGAAGTACTGCTCTCATATCTGGGGGAGCTCAGGTTTCACCCCGCTTTTGGATAGGGTCGAAGTCAAAGGCAAAAAGACTTATCAACTGCCCTGTTCTTTCTAGTTCAACTTGACCCTCCTAATCTTTGCGGCCAATGTTGGTGCTTATCTTTTTCTATAGGTACCGTAGTGGGCCAGTGCTCGAGGGAACTTTCCACTCGCGTACCCCACCTTTTAAGACCCCCTCGTAGCACAAGGGGTGCTGTGTCCGGCACATGAGTTTTGTGTTGAAATTAGCAACTCCAGACTCTTGCTAGTTCGCTGCGGGTGCCTCCTTCTTTCCTGCACTTTTCTGTTTCTGTTGGATATTAATCTTTCTATCCATCTTCTGTGTTTTTCCTACTTCAAATTTAATCTCCCTTCACTTTTAAAGCCCGCGTCCTGTGCTCATCTGCGTAGTTTGTGTTAGTTTGAATTTTTGTTTGTTTTTTAACCATCCCTCCCTCTCATTGAATAGGGTGCATTATGCCCGTGAGCGGTGTGTTTTATTTAATTACCGTAATTAAAAAAAAAAAATTTAAATATTTAATAAAAAAAAATAAAAAAAAAAAAAAAAAAAACAAAAAAAAAAGGGGAGAAGCAGAAGACAGAGGTAAGAGAATGGATGGATTCGGTGGCGAGGCTGTGCCCAACGAAGAGGCAGACGGTTAGAGGAACGTACGAAGAAGAAACGAAACAAATTTGAAGAGAGAAATTTTTGGAGAAGATTCTGGAGGAGTAGCACCTGACAGGCATACCCTAACAGGATGGATGGTACAATATATATATATATATATAATAATATATATATATATATATATATATATATATATATTAGTATAATATATATATATAATATATATATATATATATATATATATATTATATATATATAAATATATAAATAGTATATATTATATATATTTATATATAATATATATATATATATATATATATATATATATATATATATAATTATATATATGAATATATATATATATATATATATATAATAATATATAGCAAGCACTATAAACATTCATTTCACTTAGACATGCCCCCAGCACCCTGAACACACATTTTGATGCGTAGCATGTGTCTTTTTAAGCTTCCTATCTGATTACACTCATAGCCACACTTCAGAACATTTAAATAATTTTATATTTTCATGCTTAAGCCATGTGTAATCTAAAGCTTCCTTTCCGATTACACTCAAAGCCACACTCAGACATTTAAATAATTTTATATTTTCAATGTTTAAGGATGTGTAATCTTAGCTTCTTTTCTCATTACACTCATAGGCCACACTCAGAACATTCAAATAATTTTTTATTTTGATGCGTAAAGCATGTGTTTTTAAGGTCTCCCTTTGTGATTATAAACTCATAGCAACACTCAGAACATTTTAATTAATTTTATTTTTGATGCGTAAGCATGTGTAAAATCTTAGGCTTCCTTCTGTGATTACACTCATAAGCCACACTCCAGACATTTAAATAATTTTATAATTTTGATGCGTAAGCATGTGTTTTTAAAGTCTCCTTTGTGATTACACTCATAGCAACACTCAGAACATTTAAATAATTATATATTTCGATGCGTAAGCATGTGTAATCTTAGGCTTCCTTTGCGATTACACTCATAGTCACACTCAGAACATTTAAATATTTTTAAATATTTAAATATTTTGGATGTAAGTGTGCGATTTTAAGTGTGCTTTGTGATTACACTCATAGTCACACTCGAAACATTTAAATAATTTTATAGTTTGATGCGTAATGCATTTAATCTTACAGCTTCCTTTAATGATTACTACTCATAGTCACCACTCAGAACATTTAAATAATTTTATATTTTCATGTTTAAGCATGTGTAATCTTAGCTTCTTTTCTCATTACACTCATAACATTCAAATAATTTTATTTTTTTTTTTTTTTTTAAACTCCTTTATTAAGGGTAATATATATTCCTTTATGGGATTGTTCGGGATCAAACCTTGATCCTAAGAACAACCCTCATAATTTTCCCTTCTTCGGTGTCTCATCGATACCCCAGCACAGTTCTTAGTATGCTTAAACTCTTCTTGATTACTGTCATACTCAGCTCCAGTGTGGATACCTTTACCGGGAGTCTCTCGAGATGTTTTTCTAGGCTCTTTTTTATTGTTCCCGAAGCACCCACAATCACTGGAACTATTTCAATTATATCTATATTCCACAATCTCCTTAGTTCGTATTTTAACCTTTGGTATTTCATTTCTTTTTCAATTTCGTAGGCCGAGACTCTTCCATCCCACGGGACTCCAACCTCTATAATCAAGCATTTATTTTCAGTCTTGTTATAGATGACTATATCTGGTTTGTTATGAGTGACTTGTGCGTCGGTTGGTATGTTGTAATCATATAGTATTAAAACTCTGTTGTTTTCCTCTATATTGTTTGGGTTATGTTCCCAGTGGTTAACTGTATTTACTTCTATTTCAAATTTTCTGCATAATCTATAGTGGATCAGTCTGCAAATGTTGTTGTGTCTTTCTGTGTATGTGCCCTTCTGCAGCAAAAACTTACACTCAGATAGTATGTGACATACTGATTCCGACCCTCCACTGCACATTCTGCATTTGTCCGTTATGTTTTGCCCTTCTATGTGTTTTTTGAACCAGTTAGTCCTGAGGGCCTGATCTTGGGCTGCTAGGATGGTTCTTTCATCTTCACTTTTTAGCCATCCTTTTATCATTACTTCATTTGATTTGTACGTGTCAATGAAGGCTTCATCCAGTATGTTTTTATGGTGTTTGGCAAATGTGTGATTTTTCCATTGTTCTAGATTTGCTTCTTCTCTCTTCTCTTTGTATGTCATCTTAGCATTCTTTATTTCTCTCTCCAAACTTTCATTGTTTCTGCACTTCTCCATCAAATCTCACATCTCTTAGATAATCATTCATTTTTTTTATAATTGATGTTGTAGAAGGTTTCAAGTTTTCATGTTCATGCACCCATCCAATGAATCTTCCATCATTGCCCTTCAAATATTTCCCAATTCCTATTATTTCAGATTTGTATATTATATCTATTGTAGGTACTCCCATTCCTCCCTTTTTTCTGGATACATGTATCCGTGGTACACATTGGTTTTTATAGGTCATCTTATGTGCGTGCAGCATTTTTCTGGTCATAACATCCAGCTTGTTTAAGTCTTCCTGCATCCAGTCGATGATCCAAAACCATATGAGAGTACCGGGATCGCCAAGGTGTTAATGGCTTGC
The DNA here is from genome assembly GCA_015478945.1 of Trachelipus rathkii. NCBI lineage: Eukaryota > Metazoa > Arthropoda > Malacostraca > Isopoda > Trachelipodidae > Trachelipus > Trachelipus rathkii. The sequence goes on from JABUQX010032400.1 coordinate 39,875, forward strand.
ATCTTGTTTCTGGGGTTCAATTCTGTTTTTAAGATTAATTTTAATCTTCTCCTATATTCCTTTTTTATTTTTCCCTTCATTATGTTGTTTTCTATTTTTTCTGACTCTTCTATTCCGAGATATTTA